>CM050173.1:7340880-7353380 GCA_027410445.1 Discoglossus pictus
AATTGAAAAAGCTAGTGTAAATTATTTATTTGACATGCATTTGTTTGTTTAGTGTTAAAAAATGCTATAATATTATATTAAATATATATAATTTTGTTTTTAAAACTACTAGTTATTATTTGTAAATCAATATTGTATAATAGCAGTCTGTTTTTTTATTAATATTGAGTAAAATTCAAAAAGCTGGTCTAAAATTATTTATTTTACATGCATTGTTTGTTTAGTGTAAAAAAAAAGCTAAAATATTATATTAAGTATATATCGTTTTGTTTTTCAAACTACTAGTTATTATTATACATCAATAATATATAATAGCAGTCTATTTTTGTATTAATATCGAGTAAAATTGAAAAAGCTGGTCTTAAATTATTTATTTTACATGCATTTGTTGTTTTGTGTAAAGAAAAGCTAAAATATTAAATTAAATATATATAATTTTGTTTTTAAAACTATTAGTTATTATTTGTACACCAATTAAATATAATAGCAGCCTTTTTTTTTTCGATTAAATAATATTTATTTAGTCATCACCAAACACAATAAATAACATAATATACAAAGCTTTTTTGTAATTATTGCACATTTGTAAAATATTATACAGTCGATGTTACAGACACCAATATTTAAAACACGCATATTTTACAGATTTCTGTTTACATAAAGAGGTCCAAAGGACCCGACCCAAATAAAATGATGTCAATCTTACTAACTGATAACTGAAATTGTAAACATTATTGCCCAAAATATATTATTTACACCCAGAATACGAGATCAGGCGAAAGTCGGGAAGCTGTGTGATGTGTAACATGTTCATTCAATTCATAAATTATGTATTAATAAAATAAATATATTTTCATAACGTCGCAGACATTTTAAAACATAAAAAAAGGACTTCTCAAGTAAACCCATTTTTAGGACTTGGTGAAACTTCTATCGGTTTAAGTAGTTTGATTTGTTTTTTTTTAACAAAAATGGTAAAAAGCGTAAATATCGCTAAAGTGGTGAATATTAGACAAATAAACTTAATACTGAGTAATGGCATCCTGATTATTATTAGTAAAAGAAGGGAAATTCCAGTGTCATTGTAGTACCAGAGACAATAAATGAAAACTCGGAGCAGCCCTTTCCCTATAGGATCTATACTGTGGAGATAGGTGACATTTATATAGACTATGGTATAATACCCCCATGGAGCTCCCTCATTGTATACATAATGAAATCCATACGAGTGTAAATACAGAAGCAACAATACAGTATATATATATATATATATATATATATATATATATATATATATATATATATATATATATAAATGTACTATTGTTCTATATATATGCATGTGTGTATATATATATATATATATATATATATATAAATGTACTATTTTTCTATTTTTATATATATATATATATATATATATATATATATATATATACATGTGTGTGTATATATATATATAATATATATATATATATATATATATAAATGTACTATTTTTATATATATTTATATATATATATATATATATATATATATATATATATATATATATGCATGTGTTTGTATATATATATATATATATAAAGGTACTATTTTTCTATTTATATATATATAAATATATATATATATATATATATATATATGCATGTGTGTGTATATATATATATATATATATACATATATATAAATGTACTATTTATTTACTATATATATATATATATATATATATATATATATATATATATATATATATATATACAAATATACAGACAGATATATATTTATAAATACATATATATATATATATATATATATATATATATATATATATAGTAAAACATAGAAAAATAGTACATTTATATTATACTATATGTATATATATTTATATATACATATATATATACATAAATGAATAGTAAATAAACAGTACATCTGTAGTTAGATAGATAGAAAGTTTTTTATATATATATATATATATATATATATATATATATAATTAGATAGATAGACAGATAGGTATATATATATATATATATATACACACAAAGTGCATGTGTTAGTACTGTATATAATGTACACATCATAATGCTCCTTATTAGTAATTGTACATAGTGTATATATATATATATATATATATATATATATATATATATATATATATATATATATATATATATTGCTAGCTCCTCTGCTTTGGCCTAATGTGCATCTTCAAGTTATGGAAAGGCTTCAAGTCGTCAGAAGATCTCATTATGTGAGGTTTCTCTGCATTATGGGAATATCTGATTTAATGAGACTTTTTGGGATATCAGGTTTAAGGGAAGGTCCACCCAGGGTGTCCGAGCTACCAAAATGAAAATTGCCAATTTTGATGATAAGAAGTGGGCTTTCTCCAACGAAATGACTTCAGGTAACAGAGATAACATTAAATAACACGCATCGTCTTGAAGAAGGACAATGTTTTATGCACCAAGACGCTTATCCGTCTCTGTAATGACTTCCCTTAGCGGGTTGTTAGTACCTGACAGCGGGTCTCTGTGCGGGGAACTTTCTTCCAATCTTACATTCAAAGCAGGTCCATCAGAGGACATGATTGGCCATTTTCGTCATAATCTGCACATTATTAGCATCAGGATTGGCACTGCAATAACTGCAGAGTTCAGGGGAGTCCCAGCAGAAGCTGAGCTTTGTGGTACCCAGAGGTAGGATGACATCTTGTGTTATCATGGCAAATAAAACATCACAGTATAGAGGCAAAAAAAAGCCCTAAATAAAACATGCCCCACTTTAATGCTGTGATACATGCCCTAGTTCAAAAAATTCAAGTATTTTCCAGATAAAGTATGATCAAGTAGCTACAAAAAAAAGTGACCATGGAAATAAAGCAACCAAGTTACCAAAATAAAGCAACCCAGCAATTCAAATGCTGACAATAATTAAAAAAAATACAAAAAAAAACTGACAATAATAATAAAAATATACCAAAAAATAAACATTACCCAGTGTCTTTCATAGTTGCTATACTCTTAAGTATGCTTCATTTTTTTTGCATTTGAAATAAGTGCAGTTTTTGTCCATTTTACAGCTGATAATGAGGGAATTTAATAGCATTTCAAGTGGCTGAGATGTGCATCCCTGTATTTGCTAATCACTGTTTCCTAGTGGAAAAAAAATGAGATCACAGCCCTTCTCACCTCATTCCAGCCACTTAGTAAATATGGGGAGTTTACTAAACCATCATAGGGGCTGTAAGAAAAGAGGGGGTCCTAAATGGTGGCTGTCGTGTGCTCTATTAGAGGCATATGTAAATCAGTAGTGTATGCAAACATTTTGTGCATAAAAATATATAAAAACTCACCCTGATGTTTGCTAAATCTCTTGAGTTTGCAAGCAGTTGCTAACACTGCTCTGCATCAAATTCATACATTTTAATACATTGTAACAATCACTGATGGCAGTTTGTGCAGGAAGGAATCATGGGATGTGTAGTCCTGCTGGAGAAGGAAGCACTGATCTGTAGATCTCTGCATTGATCTGATACTAACTTGAAGGCTAGTAAAGAGTAAAAATCTGTATCCGAATGCAGTGTTTCTATTGGTAGGTACACTTTGCAGCTCTGGGGGTAAGGAAAACAAGTTTTTTTCTTATATAAAATAAGTCTGCTTGTGTATAGAGTGACTCCATGTGATGTGTGTTGGATTAGGGAGAGGTGCAAATAGGGAAACTTAGGTATGCCTTTAAGAAGGAAGGGAATTTGCCATCCTAGCACATCACAGCCACCACATCATTCAGTAGATACCCCCCTCTTCTCGCAGCCTTGGTAAACATAATAGTCCAACTATGGATGTATATATCAAATATTTACTTGGGAGTTTGGGTAAAAATAAAATAGAACATACTGATTAGTAGAGTAATACACGACCAGTCCTGTCCATTGGGAGGCTCTGGCCTGAGCTCAGATGGACACAGCCAGGACTCAGTTATCTGGTGAGGGGGGTCTCCTCTCTCTGATCTGGGGGGCTGACAGATGTTTTGCTGAGCACAGCAGCAGAGTAGGGCAGGAAGCTGCTCTCTGACCTCTGAGGGGTTGCAGTGCAGGTGAACTCAGAGCCTCTGGTGGAGGATCCCAGCGCAGATGCTGATTGGTTGCTATGACAACTGAGGCAGGAGCAGGGAGCTGAGCCCGGGGCAGATGCCGCAGCAGCAGCCGCCGCAGCCGCCGCCGCAGCAGCAGTACTGTTAATCCCTGCAGGGGACTGATAGAGACCCGGATGTCTGAAGCTGCAAAGTAGTTCCGGTCGGGAATAAGGGTGTGAGAGTGCACGAAAGGTGTCCAGCGGGCGGATGGATGTTGCAAAGGGTGATGCGGCTGCCGCTGCTGCTGCCCCTGACGCTGCCGCCGCCGCTGCCGCCGCGGTCACACCCATGTGGGGGTAATAATGCAGAGGCACATGCGAGTGGAAGGGGTAAGGCAGGCTGCCGGTGGCCGCAGCGTGGGTCATCATGTAGGTGTAGAAGCTGGGGTCAGCTGGGTGAGGCCAAGACATGGCCAGGCGCTGCCTTTTGTCCTTCATCCGCCTGTTCTGGAACCAGACCTGAAACAGGACATGTATAGAAAGAAATGAATAAATACACACAAACAATGCAGCAAATATAAATCATCAATGTATTAGAATTAATAAACAACTAAATAAAGCAACTAAATGACTAATAAAATCTATTTCTAACATTAGCGTCATTGCATGTAATATTATGCGTCATATCATTGGGGTAAATACCCGACAATATCAGCGAGATCTGCAATCCATTGAGTTCCCTGGAAATACTGGGGTGAGATTCCAAACAATCAGCTCTTTAGAGAATGTAACAAATGACAGACATGAGCAGTTTTTTGGGGAAGCATTTGCGGGGAGGTTTTGGGCTCATTTTCTCACACTTTAAAATGTCGGAAGATTTTAGCGAATATTCATAAATATTATTTTTTAGCACAATATTAAAGATCATGGGGATAGGTTTATAAGGAGGCTCCACAAAGCAGAGGGATATAACTGCCAGTATAACTACTCTGTACTATATTATTACATGTTCAATTATTTACAATTATAAATTGTGCAAAAATAGCGCAAATCCGTGCACATTAAATAGTAAATCAGTATATGTTGTTTTGCCTGTGCACACACCTAATTATATTTATATTTGCCAATGTTTACAGTGTTTATAAGAAGCATGTTTACAACACAGTATTCCAAGCAAAGCAAGACATATATACATATAGTGTCATAAAGCCAAAATAATACATATATGTATAGTGTCATAGTACCAAAATAATACATATATGTATAGTGTCATAAAGCCAAAATAATAAATATGTGTATAGTGTCATAAAGCCAAAATAATACATATGTGTATAGTGTCATAGTATCAAAATAATACATATATGTATAGTGTCATAAAGCCAAAATAATAAATATGTGTATAGTGTCATAAAGCCAAAATAATACATATGTGTATAGTGTCATAGTATCAAAATAATACATATATGTATAGTGTCATAAAGCCAAAATAATACATATATGTATAGTGTCATACTACCAAAATAATACATATATATGTATAGTGTCATACTACCAAAATAATACATATATATGTATAGTGTCATACTACCAAAATAATACATATATATGTATAGTGTCATACTACCAAAATAATACATATATGTATAGTGTCATACTACCAAAATAATACATATATGTATAGTGTCATAGTACCAAAATAATACATATATGTATAGTGTCATAAAGCCAAAATAATACATATGTGTATAGTGTCATAGTACCAAAATAATACATATATGTATAGTGTCATAAAGCCAAAATAATACATATGTGTATAGTGTCATAGTACCAAAATAATACATATATGTATAGTGTCATAAAGCCAAAATAATAAATATGTGTATAGTGTCATAGTATCAAAATAATACATATATGTATAGTGTCATAGTACCAAAATAATACATATATGTATAGTGTCATAGTATCAAAATAATACATATATGTATAGTGTCATAGTACCAAAATAATACATATATGTATAGTGTCATAAAGCCAAAATAATACATATATGTATAATGTTATTGTACCAAATAATACATATATATGAACAGTGTCATACTACCAAAATAATGCATGTTTTTATAGTGTCATAATACCAGAATAATACATATATATACAGTTATAAAGCCAAAATAATACATATATGTATAGTGTCATAAAGCCAAAATAATACATATGTGTATAATGTAATAGTACAAATACAATACATATATGTATAGTGTCATAGTACCAAAATAATACATATATATGTATAGTGTCATACTACCAAAATAATGCATGTATGTATAGTGTCATAGTACCAGAATAATACATATATATACAGTTATAAAGCCAAAATAATACATATATGTATAGTGTCATAAAGCCAAAATAATACATATGTGTATAATGTAATAGTACAAATACAATACATATATGTATAGTGTCATACTACCAAAATAATGCATGTATGTATATGTATAGTGTAATAGTACCAATACATTTGTGGTTGCCTTTTCAGTTAGGCCATACATAAACTTTAGCAAATAAGAATATTCTATAATCTCAGCCAGAATGCTATAATATAAACATTGTAATGGTATTATGGGACATAAATCTTATTTCCACATATAAAGCCTCACATTACTATTTATTGTTACATGTGACAGAATATAACAATCCAACAAGGCACAGACCACTGACTTAATGTCATGGGCCTCATTCAATTGCAATTCGGCCAATTGAATAGGGCTCTTTATAAGCACAGAGCATATTTTTTTACAGAAGTTTTTAGTTAGTGATCTTCTATCCAAGAGCAAGGTCTTCACTAACTAAAAACTTATGTAACAAAATAAGCTGTGTGCTTATATAGAGCCCTATTCTATTGGCCGAATCGCAATTGAATGAGGCCCATGGAAAGCATATTTATTGGGTTTGTGTTTAGGAAACAGATTTTGTATAACAGACTATCACAAGAATACACCTGAAAGTGAGGAGGGTACAAGATATACACAAACTATAAGACTACTAGCGTTATAAACAAGCATGTTCTTACTGGGATAAGGAATCTCACTGCTATATATATATATATATATATATATATATATATATATATATACAGATTGTGTATATGTATATAGTATACGTGCACTGTATATAGTATGTGTATATATATATATATGTATATATATATATATATATATATATATATACAGATATACAGATTGTGTATATGTATATAGTATACGTGCACTGTATATAGTATGTGTGTGTATATATATATATATATATATATATATATATATATACATACATAGTCTAAAGAGACTACTTATCCCAGAAGTAAAATAATATATATATATATATATATATATATATATATATATATATATATATATATATATATATATAAAGAGAGAGAGTAGATACATATATCAATATTGACACATTCCACATCCCCATTGCTATATTAGTTGATCATTATAAATATAACATTGGTTAGAGAGTTCCCAGGCATGATGTTATGTATATAGAATTGGTTAGAGAGTTCCCAGGCATGATGTTATGAATATAGAATTGGTTAGAGAGTTCCCAGGCATGATGTTATGTATATAGAAATGGTTAGAGAGTTCCCAGGCACGATGTTATATATATAGAATTGGTTAGAGAGTTCCCAGGCAGGATGTTATGTATATAGAATTGGTTAGAGAGTTCCCAGGCACGATGTTATATATATAGAATTGGTTAGAGAGTTCCCAGGCAGGATGTTATGTATATAGAATTGGTTAGAGAGTTCCCAGGCATGATGTTATGTATATAGAAATGGTTAGAGAGTTCCCAGGCATGATGTTATGTATATAGAAATGGTTAGAGAGTTCCCAGTCATGATGTTATATATATAGAATTGGTTAGAGAGTTCCCAGGCAGGATGTTATGTATATAGAAGTGGTTAGAGAGTTCCCAGGCACGTTGTTATGTATATAGAATTGGTTAGAGAGTTCCCAGTCATGATGTTATGTATATAGAATTGGTTAGAGAGTTCCCAGGCACGATATTATGTTTATAGAATTGGTTAGAGGGTTCCCAGGCACGATGTTATGTTTATAGAATTGGTTAGAGGGTTCCCAGGCATGATGTTATGTTTATAGAATTGGTTAGAGAGTTCCCAGGCACGATGTTATGTTTATAGAATTGGTTAGAGGGTTCCCAGGCATGATGTTATGTATATAGAATTGGTTAGAGGGTTCCCAGGCACGATATTATGTTTATAGAATTGGTTAGAGAGTTCCCAGGCATGATGTTATGTTTATAGAATTGGTTAGAGAGTTCCCCGGCACGATCTTACCTTGATGGTTGTCTCAGGCAGATTCAGGGCAGCCGCCAGTTCGCACCTCCTGGGTCGGGACACGTAGTTCTCCCGGTAGAACTCCTTCTCCAGCCTGGCTATCTGCTCTCTGGTGAATGCTGTGCGGTACCGCCGAACCTGATCCGCTGCAGAGCTCGAACTCCCCACGGAATTACTATTGTTAAAGCCGCCTAATCCGGACCCTGCGGACGAGCTGGTGGTGCTGGCCACCGACCCACTCTCTGCACAAACACACAGGGAAACATGTTGTCAGACAAAACATACACCACTACATACATGACTTCAGAAGCTGCTGTCATATAAATAATTATTTTATCACTAAACCATCATTTTAGCCAATTTCACACTTTTTAATTGCAATTCTGGCCATACAGAACTCTAAAATTAGCCCAGAGCTCATAAATAACATTTCAGTACTGTACTTAAAACTTCAATATGAAACCGAAGTTTACATTGATTTTAATATCATTTAAATTATTTTTTTGTTCCAACCTTTTTATTTGGTTTTAAGTTTATTTATTTTTTAAATGTTACACACAGAGATAAATAGGCCTGTATATAAGATTTATTTACACCTAATCGATTACAATTGTCACTGATCCAAATTGGCGATGCTAAAATAATCGATCGAATTTTTTTTTTCTCCAATTCCGTAAATAGGTTGAAATAATCTGGTGTCCTTGCAAAAAAATGTTCATAATACCTAATTATGTGAATGTGTTTTCAATGTTATCTGTGTAATAAATATATGAATACAACCTGCCTAGCAAGATGAATATTAATATTAATTAGAAATTCTTCTGCAACCTTATTAAATTGCTATTCGGACAATTGAATAGGGCTCTATTTAAGCAGACAGCATATTTTTTACTGAAGTTCTGAACTTCTATCCAAACTAATAATTTCTGTAAAATAAATATGCTGTGTGTTTATATAGAGCCCTATTCAATTGTCCGAATTGCAATTTAATAAGGCTGCAAATTTCTGTTAAAGATATTTACGGAATAAATAGTAATACAATTAAATATTATAAAATAAATACTGATTTGTGCGTAAACTGCACAGATAATGCGGTATATATATGGTGGATAATATAATAATTGTAATGATAGAAATAAAATGGTTTAACAAAATCTATCGTTTTACCAAGCAGGAAAATAACGAAAAATGGTTGTAAAATAATATTTTGGCATCTAGGTGTATTTTGGTTAAGGAAGATAGAAGGAAGTGTACCTTTGTTGTTGCTTTCCTTCAGCTGGGTGGAACTAAGGTTGTTCGGGGAGCGAAGGGTTGAACAACCCACTTCCACATCACTGTTCATATCTGCCTCTTGAGCCACCTCAGAGTACTGGCAGATTTTCTTCCTGATATCAGAGGAGGCGATATCAGAAGTGTTGTTGTTATCACTGTTTTGGTGGGAGATGTTGAATAAAGTATCTATTTCAAATTTGCCCTTGGTGGGGATGTCCCCTATGGATCCATGCATGGAGGTAGAAGTTAGTCTTGGGCTCAGGCGAGCTGTGTGATGAGCATTTTCCAGGGCCTCCAACACTGCATTTCCAGCTGGGTCGGATAAACTGGAGTGTCTTTTCCCTGTGGTTGGGCTGTGCAGTCCTCTTTCCATGAGGATCATCTCTTTTCTTATCCTTTCCATCATCTCCAAAAAAAAAAAAAAAAAGTGAAAGTAGAAGGGTTGGTAGAGTTGTAATGATGATCTGCAGCTGGGGCTAATTCACTTTCAGCCTTGTAGTGTCTCTAAATAAGATGTTTTTTTTGCGTAAAAATTGTGCGTAAAAATTGTGCAATGCCAAAGCTATGGAGTGACTGGTCAAAATGACCCATACATCCTTCCAAGCCAGAAATGTCATTCATCAAAAGTAGGGCTCGTCATTAAGGTATGAATGACGCTGTTTGAATACTCATTTATTGTAACAGTTTTATAAGCAAATAAATACAAGTTCCTGTCAGTTTGGTAATGAAGGCGGATTCCAAGCAGACAAATATATCCAGGTAGAGAGAGAGACAAGGAATGAACTGGAAGACTCTTCTCTCAAGCTTGATCAGATCTTGCTATGGGGATTGGCCTCTGGGGTGAAATTGACAGTCTGATTAATAAAATGAGCTGTGCAACATTTCCCCCTTCATTTAGGTACATCATTATGCTCTGATTTTTGTTTTGTTGGCTTTTAGGTCCTAATGATGCTGGTTCTTTCACTTTTTTTCTTCTAAGGAAAAAAAAAAAAAACAGATTAAATAACAGAAATGTTAATTTCATAGAAGAAAATAGTCATTTTTAACACGCCTATTTGAAAATAAACAATGTATTTTTTAAGGATTCTAGTTTTTTTTTTTTTTACACAACATAAACTCCTTACACTTTTAACACATCTTCATGTTTTCTGCTAATTTCATTCCCTTTGTTTAGTGAAAAAAGATATGCGTTTAGTTTGCAAAACACCAATTTTACACAATTTAATATAACAGGAGTAAGGACAATGGACACTTATTGCTGATGCCAATTACATTATACTGTTCCAACTTTTTATCTGATAGGTGGTGTCAGGACACTCCATTTTAAATCTAAAAACTAATACTAGGACAATTCTATTTATATAACATGTAAACTAAAATATATTTATTGTACTCAAAATATCCACCCAAACCTTTATTTCCCTGGACATTATTGTTGACTATTGGATTCATAATTGTGTTAGGTGGGTGACCCTGAATCAATATAAATGTTATGCAGTCCAAGGATATCTATCTCTTTGGTGTGTGTGTATATATATATATATATATATATATATATATATATATATATATATTATTTTATGTCAAACGTGTTGATAGATAGATAGATAGATAGATGGACAGATATATAGATAGATAGATAGATAGATAGATAAGAGAGTAGAAAGGGAGGAAAGGATGCAAGGAGTTATAACATAAGGAGAGCAGTTAAGGATGAAAGAATGTATTAGAAGAGGAGCCAGGCACAGACATTATATCATTTAAAGTGACACAGCAAAGCTCCTATTTACTGTAGAAACTAAAGTGACTCACATAAATACACATTATTACTACTGTTGTAAACAAGGTTAAAAGGAAGTTTTAAATGACTGAGCTTGAATGTTGAATATTCTACAGAATAAGTCACAAGAAAATATAATCTTCCTCAACATAATGACTTAATTATCTATCATGGTGGAGCCACAAGAGCATGGCTAGATCATAATAGTCACAATACACTCAATACAACCTGAACATGCCCCCCCCCCCCCCCCCCCCATGGCAGAAAATGAATCATGTGAGAAACACATCAAAAGAAAGAGAGTTTCTTAATTTATATTCAAAATACCCAGCATTCTATCCATCTATCTATCTATATCTATCTATCTATCTATCTATCTATCTATCTATCTATCTATCTATCTGCCTATCTATCTATCTTCTTATGTATCTATCTATCTATCTATCTATCTACCTATCTATCTGCCTATCTATCTATCTTATCTATCTATCTATCTATCTATCTATCTATCTATCTGCCTATCTATATATCTATCTATCTGCCTGCCTATCTATCTATCTGCCTGCCTATCTATCTATCTGCCTGCCTATCTATCTATCTATCTATCTATCTATCTATCTATCTATCTATCTATATATCTATCTATCTGCCTATCTATCTATCTATCTATCTATCTATCTGCCTATCTATCTATCTATCTATCTATCTACTTATGTATCTATGTATCTATTTTTCTATCTACCTGCCTATCTATCTATCTATCTATCTATCTATCTTTCTATCTATCTAGCTAGCTATCTACTAACACTTCCACTCAAAATTTTAATTTAATCCACTTGTAATTATATTAATACAGTATATATAGATACATTTCTGCTCAAACTAAAACCTTTGCTGTGTCACCTTAAGTACTAATTAGACATATTAGACCCTCTTTTTTGTTCCCAGTCGAGTTTGATATACTATCCATCCAATTAGGAGCTGTCAGGTATTGTGTATGCGCATA
>CM050173.1:7360880-7365880 GCA_027410445.1 Discoglossus pictus
AGATAGATAGATATATAAATGTATAGATAAATAGATAGATAGATAGATAGATAGATAGATAGATAGATAGAGATAGATAGATAAATGTATAGATAGATAGATAGTTAGATAGATAGATAGATAGATAGATAGATAGATAGATAGATAGATAGATAGATAGATAGATAGATAGTCAGTCAGTCTGACATGTGTAAGTAGTAGTAGCTGAGCCAAGGGCAGCATATACTCTAAATACGTATCTCTATAAATAACCACACAATTATTTCCTTTTGTTCTTATTTTGCCCCTGGATTTCATTGTAGCTACAAATCTAATAAACCTCATTTAAAAAAAGAACATTTACTGAAATAGCAGACACAGGTACATTTATATGTACAAAATAAAGACTAAATGTAACTAAATATTGCAAAATCATTAGCCTCTAATAGTAGGTCCACTTAGTCAGCATCTGTGGGTGGATTATGAGTTATTGAGACTTGAAAGACACCAAAGGAAGGAAAGAAAGAATTCCCACCAAAATAGGCTTTGGAAATGTAGGTTGGCTGGAAAATGTATATATATATATATATATATATTATTTTTTTTTTGGTATTTGTATACATATATATATATATATATATTATATGTATATATATTTTTTTGTATATTTTTTTGGTATATATATATATATATATATATATATATATATATATGTGTGTTCTTTTTTTGGTACATATATATATATATATATATATATATATATATATATATATATATATATATATATATATATATATATATATATATATATGTCCCTCACTGACATTCTTGGTTATAAAATCACATAAACTTTTTTCAAGTTGGAAAGGATTCCTAATGTGTTACCCAACTGAAGGAAGCACATTTTTTACCTCCCTTTGTTTAGAGTTGCTCTTAGAAACTCATGCTAAATATTTGTTCGATGGTCAGCTACAGGTGTTTAAAGGCTCAGTTGTAAAACATAACATTTATTGGTGACCATAAAATCCCAGAAGAGTGACCCATTAGGTGCTGTCCATGAGGCTCAGACATAAAATAGCAATATGTTAAGCTGATAATGTTATATACAGTGCACGTATAGAATAAGCACAATCTGTATATATATATATATATATATATATATATATATATATATATACATATATACATACACATATCTCTGTGTCCTTTTGTCCTTCACTATAGAGCCTCTGAGTGGAGTCTGCATAATGTCTTGTTTACACTGAACAGTCACAGAAAGGAGAGGCTTATAAAAGAAAAGAGGCTAAACTAGTGGTTAATTAACCTTATGCATCCCATGCTGTTAAAGCACAATTCCTAACGCAGTACTACACTAGTAATACTATTTGCCAGCAGTTATTTAGCATATACTCATTTCCCACAAGATTCATGTAAAATAACACACGTTTTACACTCAGGACTGACTTTTTGCCATTATTTAGTGTTCAGTACTTTAAACTGCTTTTGAACTTGTGCATTAACTTGCCATCTAGTGGTAGAGCAGCTGTACTGCACCATCTTCATATTCAGTAAGTATTTGGTAATCTTTATTTTTCTTATTATTTTGCATGGAATTGATTATATAGTCACACATAGATTAAATAGTATATATGTTGACACGTGATTTTAGGCAATTTCCAGTTCATTTTATTGATTTTCTATTGAATGGTGATTTTTTATATACCCAGGTTTCAGCAATTATCATAATGCGACATATTATTATATTTTATTTCGAATTACATACTTAGCTGGGAAGTTATAGATTAAATATATAATGATGCTCATAGTTTTGAGACAGCACCTCCGTAACGATGAAACAAACCATTTGTTGTTTTATAGTATATTATAGTGTTAAAAAAATTATTTAATATTCTAAAATACATTTTTTGTGCCATTTTCACACTGTGGCTTAGTTTGTTAGAGCATACAGTCAGTTATATTTAAATGGATAAGGCTTGCTCCAAAGCGAAAAATTACTAAAAATTACCTTTTATTAATTTGTCTTTGTATATGAGCGATTTAATTCATTTATTTTAGGTTCTTTAAATGTAAAATCAGACATTTTGTTGTAGGTGCAAAATCCCACCTCTGCCTGACAACGACCAAGCTCTTTACACATATTTTAGCCTTGCAGGAATCCGAATTGAAAAGAGCACTTGTTGTAATGCTTGTAAGCAGTTGTAAGTAAATGCTTCTTGGTTTTCAAGAATGGTGGTTATTTAAAGGGGTGGTGTAATGCGGGTTATTATATACTGTATGTACTATAATGCGGGTTATTATATACTGTATGTACTGTAATGTAGGATTATTTTACTATATACTGTATGTACTGTAATGCGGGTTATTATATACTGTATGTACTGTAATGTAGGATTATGTTACTATATACTGTATGTACTGTAATGCGGGTTATTATATTCTGTATGTACTGTAATGTAGGATTATTTTACTATATACTGTATGTACTGTAATGCGGGTTATTATATACTGTATGTAATGTAATGTAGGATTATGTTACTATATACTGTATGTACTGTAATGCGGGTTATTATATTCTGTATGTACTGTAACGCGGGTTATTATATTCTATATGTACTGTAATGTAGGATTATGTTATTATATTCTATATGTACTGTAATGCGAGTTATTATATTCTATATGTACTGTAATGTAGGATTATGTTATTATATTCTATATGTACTGTAATGCGGGTTATTATATTCTATATGTACTGTAATGTAGGATTATGTTATTATATTCTATATGTACTGTAATGCGAGTTATTATATTCTATATGTACTGTAATGTAGGATTATGTTATTATATTCTATATGTACTGTAATGCGAGTTATTATATTCTATATGTACTATAATGTAGAATTGTTATTATATTCTATATGTACTGTAATGTAGGATTATGTTATTATATTCTATATGTACTATAATGTAGAATTGTTATTATATTCTATATGTACTGTAATGTAGGATTATGTTATTATATTCTATATGTACTGTAATGTAGGATTATGTTATTATATTCTATATGTACTGTAATGCGAGTTCTTATATTCTATATGTACTGTAATGTAGGATTATGTTATTATATTCTATATGTACTGTAATGCGAGTTATTATATTCTATATGTACTGTAACGCGGGTTATTATATTCTGTATGTACTGTAATGTAGGATTATGTTATTATATTCTATATGTACTGTAATGCGAGTTATTATATTCGATATGTACTGTAATGTAGGATTATGTCACTATATACTATATGTGCTCTAATGCGGTTATTATATTCTATATGTACTGTAATGTAGGATTATGCTATTATATTCTATATGTACTGTAATGCGAGTTATTATATACTGTATGTACTGTAATGCGGGTTATTATATTCTATATGTACTGTAATGCAGGATTATGTTACTATATACTGTATGTACTGTAATGCGGGTTATTATATTCTATATGTACTGTAATGTAGGATTATGTTATTATATTCTATATGTACTGTAATGCGGGTTATTATATTCTATATGCTCTGTAATGGAGGGTTATGTTATTAAATTCGATATGCTCGGTAATTTGGGACTATTGTATTATAAACTAAATGTTATTATATTCTATATGTACTATAATGTACTGTAATGTAGGATTATGTTATTATATTCTATATGTACTATAATGTACTGTAAAGTAGGATTATGTTATTATATTCTATATGTACTATAATGTACTGTAAAGTAGGATTATGTTATTATATTCTATATGTACTATAATGTACTGTAAAGTAGGATTATGTTATTATATTCTATATGTACTATAATGTACTGTAAAGTAGGATTATGTTATTATATTATATATGTACTATAATGTACTGTAATGTGGGATTATGTTATTATATTATATATGTACTGTAATGCGGGTTATTAAATTCGATATGCTCTGTAATGTGGGATTATGTTATTATATACTAAATGTACTGTAATTTAGGATTATGTTTTATATTCTAAATGTACTATAATGTAGGATTGTTATTATATTCTATATGTACTATAATGTAGAATTGTTATTATATTCTATATGTACTGTAATGTAGGATTATGTTTTATATAATCTATACTGTTTAGTAAATTAGTACCTGAAAACAACATATTATTAACAAATACATATAGAACATAACCCATTCACATCATTTAGTACTTGTCACAAATGTACAAATACATTCATTTCAATTTTACAAACAAAATCATATTTTATAATTTTGACAAAGTGATGAGTTTATATAAAAACACATTCATAATTAGAATTAAGCCCCTACAGAAACAGTATAAAGCTTAAACACTGGGGGGTATTTACTAAGTACTTGGTTACATGAGATGAGTAGATATTGTCTATATTCCCCATAGGAAACAGTGTATAGTAAATCAAGAAATAATGTGAGATGCTTAGTAAATTCTCCCCTGATTGATAATATTCGTTACGGTACATACGGTATATCTTATACTGCAATACTCTGATTATTCATATATATATATATTATTGTGCACATACAAATGACTAAATAAGGTTTACACACACAAATGTATTAGTTTTTGCCCACCATAAATTAAATGATATAATATATAATTCCTAATGTCCCATATAGATCATGCCTGATTTATATCACACAGCATTACAAGATAATTAGCTTTATTAGCTACTTATTAATTATTATTTAACATACAGGTACATAATTAATACAGGTAACTAAATGAATACATTGTACTTCTAAATAAGTTACAATGGCCTTAGAGATATTGTAAGGTAATGTGTAAAAAGCTGCTGGAGGAATTTATTGAGCATCTTAGGTCACCCCTAGATTTACTATGCACAGTCTCAGAAAAAAAAAAAGAGAATTGCTTAGTGATTTCCCCCACTATATGATTGTAAGCTTTATATTGTTATTGTGATACATAATGACTAAACTATATAT
>CM050173.1:7388380-7393380 GCA_027410445.1 Discoglossus pictus
AATATATAAAATATATAATATATAAAATATATCATCTATAAAATACATAATATACAATATATAAAATATATAATATATAATATATATAATCTATAAAATGTATAATATATAATATATAAAATACATAATCTATAAAATATATAATATATAAGATAGATATTAGATATAGATTGGTTATCCCATGATAACGGCCTAAAAAGTTATTTACAGTATAAATGATAATTTCCTGCACAAGATCCCCCTTAATATTTCTTAAATATATACTATTTCCATGGAGAAACATTGTAACCAAAGCATTACTATACACTTATGGGGGGATATATTAAGGGTTTCAGCCACTTGAAACATACTGGCTAGATATGAATATATTATATTAGAAATAGATTATTTTCACATATACAAATAGGTGTGTAGTACCCACAGAGTCATATATATATATATATATATATATATATATATATATATATATATATATATATACATAAATATATCTATATATGCTAATATTGTAACAATGTTACTGAGCGATATCAATTAATTCGTGTTCAATAAACTAATAAGATCATAAAAGGTTGAACTTGATGGACTGAAAGTCCTATTTCAACCTCAATTATTATGTAACTGTATGCATATTTATATTCATTTATATATTATTCTGAAAGTTACTGATTTGTTTATAGAATATTTTTTGTAATTTATACATTCACAAATATCTGATATATATATATATATATATATATATATATATATATATATATATATATATATATATATAAGTACACATATGTGTGCATTTATCTGTTTATTTATAAATGGTATCAATAGATATTACTGAAACATATTGGTCTATTTATGATAAGTCAATGTTTTCCATATGCAAATAAATGTATGAGTTTATATTTGAAATATTACATATGTTTACTTAAATTAGTGCTAATTAGTAACTAGAAACTGATGCCAATATTATAAGAGAAACATTGATACAGTTTGACCAGTGAGAATAAAATAAATGGTGACATTTGTGTCTAAGACATTATGCACATGTTTCTCGAGCAATAAGACTCATTTTTTTTTGCAAACTCTAGCCTTACAGTAAATTATCCTACACAGGTATTTTTCACATTGCTGAAAACAATAAGTATGTTGCTGAAATATAGAGATTTCAGCAAAAAAAAAGGGATTATCATCATTGGTTCTTACTCATGCGTAAAACTGTTCCATCTTCATTTATTTTCCTGGGCTCCTTAAGAAATGATGTTCGATGTTAAAGTGGTGTATGCCATCTCTTGGGGCCTCGGGGCTTTATGCCAATTTCAAGATCAAGTCGCCAGCTTCATTCATGCAAAGGATCCAGTGAGAATGGAAGCACTGGCATGTTTATATACGAATGAAAGGAGTGCCATTGGTCATCTCTTAGAGCAGATAATAAGACTCCATCAACATGCAATCCACTTAAGACAGACAACTGGCATCAATTGTAGAGCCAAGATTATCTGCTAGACATTCCAGATCTGATAAATGAAATAAATATTTCATGGAATTAGTTGTTTTTATGCTAAATGTTTTAGTTGTAACTGAAATAAATAGATTTATCGGAAAATTCACTTTGCCTATAAATGTATATTTTGAAGAAATAAGCCTGGATTCACTGATTTGGGCTTAATCTCTAGGAAACACTTAAATAGTGTTCAGTTTTGCTGTTTGTACCCCAAGAAACTATATATTTAAGCACATAGTTTAAGTGTTTATCTGAAAAAAAAATGTTGGTGCTGAGATGAGCAGGTTTTGGTGAAATTGTATTGAAGTTCTTCATGTCCCCTGAGGAATAAAAACAAGACTCGATGGGGAAGCAACTTCTGAGGAAGAAAAAAAAGTCTTCCTGGAATCTTCTGCTTTGTTTGCTTTCAATCGACTGAGTCTAAAGGAGAAAGCCAAGAATGCATTCCACTTGAACGTGACAAGACAGCGGCCATCAAGGAGACCCTGCCTGTGGCCTTTGTATGAGGACATGTCTTAAAATGACACAAATGGGAGAATTGCAGGCAAAGAAGCTAATATATATATATATATATATATATATATATACATATATATAAATATAAAATAAAATAAAAATATATATATATATAAATATATATATATATATATACATATAAATATATATATATATATACATTTATATATATACATATATAAATATATATATAAATAAATAAATATATAAATATATATATATATTTAAAAAACAAATATTTATATATATAAATTAAATAGCACCTAAGAGTTGTATATTAATTTAATTCCTTCTCTGC
Organism: Discoglossus pictus; assembly: GCA_027410445.1. Lineage (NCBI taxonomy): Eukaryota > Metazoa > Chordata > Amphibia > Anura > Alytidae > Discoglossus > Discoglossus pictus. The sequence goes on from CM050173.1 coordinate 7,390,693, forward strand.
CTTGTTTTTTATTTGCTTTATGTCCAAAACATCCATTCTGTCACTTTAATCTTATTTATGTGGATCAAAACATCTCGTCCTATCAATATATGAAGATAAACACGATTTCCTTAAAGACAAAATGTGAATACTGAAATATTTAATGTAAGATATCCTATCAGTGTTATTTGATATTGGAATACACTAAGTGTTACAGTATAATGTCATGTTTCCCATATTTATTTTATTTTACAGTAAGTTAATACCAGATTTATTGTTATCATGTATTATTATACTAGGATACATTATACTCATTTACATTTAGGATTTCTCTTTTATTCTACATAGAGATGGACTTACTTTGAATCTTCTCTAAAACGTGTATTGTTCCCCATTTTAAAACTTGCATTTATTTTAAACAAATTTGGGTCAGATAAATAGATTATTTGTACCATGTGACATTGCTTGTTTGGTAATTTGTGGTTGCTTAGTCATATTAGATATACAGTGTATTGTGTATATTCCTGATATTATATATGGCACACAAAGTGGATTATATGGCGCTCTGTTATTGGTCAGGTCATTGTAAGAATTCAGAATATTAAATATAAAATATAAGAATAAAACTCACTTATTTTGCAACAAAATGTATTTGGATGAATATAAAGCAGTTACTTATTCAGTCTTCTGGATACATAAATAACAATCGCATCATGATGAAATCAAACATAGCCAGTGATACTTGTAACTAGGAATAAGAAAACCTTAAATAATGTCTTTGGAGGTCCTTGGTATTCTTCTAGTTTCTTGGTCTCCAAGTGTGTAAACAACTAAATGACTTTACCAGCTGAAAGTGATATAAACAGGCTAAGACTGGAAGATATAGGCTCAGACCATATAAGGACCAGAAATAATATTATTATTACATGAAAAAACTGATCCTGGTGTCAAATAGATAATAATCTGGCTGTTTTGGGTCCTGTATCTACATTTCTAGGATATTTTTCTTTTGAATCCTTGATATGTTGCTGTTTAGAGGAGGACACAAAAGGACATGGGTTGTTCTAATAGGGAAAGTGCAAAAGTGGCCATATACATGCTAGTATTTATTATATTTTATATTCTAATATCAAATCTATAATAGAAACAGACATACTAAATATTGCTGCTTTTATTGCTCGACTTTTATATTTACATTATATATTGTAGCGATAAGAAAAAGGACGAGTAGATGTCTTTAGTCTGTTTTATAATAATATATAATAATAATAATATAATACAATAATAATCATAATATATAATAATACTAATATGATAATACAATAATAATATATAACAAGAATTATATGATAATACAATAATAATATATAATAATACTAATATAATAATAATATAATATTCCAAAAGCAAATTAATAATGTTTTGATATATATTTAAGGAGTAAAAATATAGTTGTATCTAGGATTGCATATTATAATAATAATAATAATAATAATAATAATAATAATAATAATAATAATATTAACCCCTACAAATTGATTGATAAGACCGACGTATTTTTAAAAATGATAACCTGCCAGTTGTTTTGCTCTTTGTTTAGAATTATATCACAAAATGTATTTATTATGGAATATGAAGAATATTATATAGGATCTATTGTTCGTTATATATTTAATTCCCGAATTACAGTAAAAGTAAAGAGGAATGTGAGGGATTGTGTGTGCAGAAATACGTATATATATAGACAAATACACAGATACACAAGTATACATTATGTATATTTCTCTTTATTGTAAATATATAGCGATACATAGATAGTCATAGATATACACATAGATAGATGATAGACAGATAGATAGATAGATAGATAGATAGATAGATAGATAGATAGATAGATAGATAGACACATAGATAGATAGATAGATAGATAGATAGATGGATAGATAGATAGATAGATAGATAGATAGATAGATAGATAGATAGATAGATAGATAGATAGATGGATGGATAGATAGATAGATAGACACATAGATAGATAGATAGATAGATAGATAGATAGATAGATAGATAGATAGATAGAGTAGATATAGAGAGATAGATAGATGAAAGATAGATAGATAGATAGATAGATAGATAGATAGATAGATTTATAGATAGATACATAGATAGATAATAAATAGATAGATAGATAGATAATAGATAGATAGATAGACGATAGATACATAGATAGATAGATAATAGATAGATAGATAGATAATAGATAATAGATAGATAGATAGATGATAGATACATAGATAGTTAGATAATAGATAGATAGATGGATAGATAGATAATAGATAATAGATAGATAGATAGACGATAGATACATAGATAGATAGATAATAGATAGATAGATAGATAGATAGATAGATAGATAGATAGATAGATAGATAATAGATAGATAGATAGATAGACGATAGATACATAGATAGATAGATAATAGATAGATAGATAGATAGATAGATAGATAGATAGATAATAGATAGATAGATAGATAGATAGATAGATAGATAGATAGATATATAGATATATAGTTAGATAATAGATAGATAGATAGATAGATAGATAGATAGATAGATAGATAGATAGATATATAGATATATAGTTAGATAATAGATAGATAGATAGATAGATAGATAGATAGATAGATAGATAGATAGATAGATAGAC
>CM050173.1:7400880-7403380 GCA_027410445.1 Discoglossus pictus
TTATTAAGCAAAATATAATATTTTAAAACGAGTGAAAAAAAGGAACAGTTGGTGTTTTTAGCATTCCTAGCCACAAAACCAGATTGTTTTAGGATCAACAGTGACAAATCTTGGAATTCTGTTTATTTTGTAGACTGAAGAATTTGGTACAGCCTTTACACTTTATATGGTGTGACCCTACTGGGCTGTTTACAAAACCTTGAACTGTCTAGACAACATAATAAAACTAGGGGTTCCAAACAGTATAATTGGGTTATATTATACACCTTCTGGTGGGCTAAAAGGAGATTTCCGCAAAGTGCAATAAAGACTTGAAGTGAGAAAGTGGGCTGGTTTCTTCAATGGCACTTAGTGGGCGTTATTATAGTGGCATAGTACAAAGTAAGACAAGGCTGAGAAACAGACCCACCAAGATAAATCTGGGAACAAAGGAAGAAAAAATATATTGTTAGGAAAAAAACAGAAATTTGCTTCAATTTGGGCAAAAACTAAGCATTTGCCTTTGAACTTCCAAAATGTCAAGGTCATCACCTTTCACCTTCCCGAATAATTAAATGCTTTAAGGCTCCCCTATTATTTTCTTTGATGCCACCCACCATTATGTATTAAAATATTTGTAAAATATTCAGTGCAATAGAATTAAATACGTTTGACTCTAACAAAACTGTATATTTTTGTTCTAGTTGTTTTCTATATTCTTAAGGATATTGCTTTTTTTTCGTTAATTTTTATACTTTAGGTTGTTTTGAGTTAATAAGTAGAACTCATTTTAATATGTATGAAATAAAGATATTTTTTTAAATCCATTAGGGTTGAATTCAAACAAAATATGGTGCATTATACCAACGCTAATTATATGTTTCTTGGCGATAATACTTAAACACAGTTGTTGTTTTTTTACTTTAATGTATTGGTCAATAGTAACAAACAAACTAATGATAAAATCATTAAACAAAGTGAGAAGTGTAATTAGTGATTAAAATGGTGCAAACAAAAAAAAAAAGGCTTATTCGGGGAAAACATCATTTATTCACTTGTGAGAATAACCCGACCAAATAATGCTCTCTAAGAAAATATTGTTATGTTTATTAGTATAATATAATGATTTAAAAGTTATTTTTTATGTGCTTTATTTGAAATATCCACAAGAGGGCGACTGTTGTACTTGAAATGATTCCAGTATTAGGGATGATAACAGAGCTTTGTTTGTAAATTAGAAATCAAGTCACATAAGGATTCCAGATCTTTCTCCAGAGCAACCCCACCAGCAAAATATTACTTAAATAATAATTAAATAATTATTATTTTAGAGCTTTCATCTGCAAACTCTTAAAAAGAAGCAGAGATGCTTACTATATACTCTAGTACTTGGCAATCCCAAAGCTTGGTGCATTTGTTTCCCCTATAATCCCTTATTGTAACAAAGGCAATGTAATCATCTCAAAGATACTTATAAGAATTACCCTATATTTTTATACCACCATTTATAAAAATAATTTTAAAAAAGTTCTTAAGCCAGAGTGGATCTTTTAAATTACAATTTAAGCCATTTATTTCTTATACCTAAACTAAAAAATGAGAATTAGCTGTTTTAGCAGATATAATATCTTACCAAGGTAGTTACTTTGGATATGTCTCAGACTGGTGAGAGCTGCAGACACAAAGAAGGTACTATTTATCTTAACCCTCTTGATATACTTCCTTAATGTCACTTGCCAGTGGCTTTCTCCAACAGTCAGAGATGGTTCTTGAATTCTTGAGTTCTTAAAAGCTTCCTATTTAAGAAAACAGCCCATCAATATAGTCCATGGTGATATTCCCAGTATCTGCTGCATGCAGAGAACCCATGGAAATAACCTTATATATATTTATATATAGTATTATATGCAAGCTTACAATGTGAAACAAATATTCAAAGCCTTTTGTTTGTGGCAATCTTTATTTCTATAACCAGTTACATATAATTTCGTTTAGTTTTTTTTTATGCTCAATCCCAGGATACAATGGATTGGAAAAAAATATATATTTACGGGAATTAACGAAGAATGGGCGAAATGACTAAAATATGTAAGGAATAGTCCTCCATATTAGTCTGCTATACATTTAATATACTATGTAACATTTCATAAATGTGTGTGCATAATTATAATATTTTCTTATCTATTTAGATAAGGCATGTATCTATCTATCTATCTATCTATCTATTTATCTAACTTTCAATATATAAAGCTATTGATATGTGTATATATATAAGTATATATTTTTCAAAACGGCATATCAATGCATATGTACATATATATATATATATATATATATATATATATATATATGTGTCTATATATATATATATATATATATATATGTATATATATATATATATATATATATATATATATATATATATATAAAAAAAAAAATATATATATATATATATATATATATAAAGAGGGGGTAGCCGTGAATGTTCAGTAATCCAGTTGAATAATCAGAGTATTATATA
>CM050173.1:7415880-7423380 GCA_027410445.1 Discoglossus pictus
CCCAAACCTACAAGGCTCTAAATGTGCAAAACTGATAGTTTTACTAACCTATAAAACCGTCTAGACGCATACCATATAGCCAAAGCAGCAACAAGAGGCTATAAAAGAATTCTATTACTCACATAACCACCTAAGATCAAGACATCATTTGTACAGTAAACACTCTTGCTGCATTAAGACTCTCTTTTTTTATGATAATTCTGTATAAAAGTCAGGTCAGCATTTAGCGGCATTTTATGTCATCTCTGCTCTCTTTTTGTAGATAACCCTGCGGCAAACTGGATCCATGCTCGGTCTACTAGGAAGAAGCGGTGTCCCTACACCAAGTACCAGACTCTGGAACTAGAGAAAGAATTCCTCTTTAATATGTACCTCACAAGAGATCGTCGTTATGAAGTAGCTAGGATATTAAATCTTACCGAGAGACAGGTAAAAATCTGGTTTCAGAACAGAAGAATGAAAATGAAAAAAATGAACAAGGAGAAAGGAAATAAGGAACTATAACTTCGATGGAAATACAGCTGAATTCCTTATGTAAAATATCGAACATTTAATATATATATATATATATATATATATATATATATATATATATATATATATATAGTGTGTTTTTTTGGGGTAGATGTAAATGTGTTATGTGTATTTTGCGGTCATTAATTTTTTGTCTGAAGCTGCATCTTTTTGAACTTTTTCTTTCTAAATAATGTTATGGTTGCACGGTAGATTTTGCCGGTAGGTAATGCTAAATGTTTGACACATTTTATAAGTCGGTATAAAGTAGTGTAGTAAAGTTAAATTAAATAAAGGTAAGAAATCTAGGTAGTGGTGCCGCATTGCTGAGATCTGCTATAGGACTTTTTTTTTTAACTAAGGAAACACGCATTAACTCCAAAACTTTGAATACATTTAAAAAACAGGAATAAAATCTGCATGAGCCCTAGAGATATTTATTTATGTTGGCATAGGCAAAATAATAGTTAAAATTGAAGAATGTATTAAAGGCCTAGAGCAGTTACAAATGCCTATTATTATTATTATTATTATTATTATCCTTTATTTGTCAGGAATTATTTTTTACAATCCCTGTGTGGTCAGCATTTTGACAAAAAATAACAAAAAACTTGAAAATGGTAAACTGTAAAGCACTTGAAATAAAAGGGAATAATACAAATATACAACTGGCTGTGAAAAAAAAAAAAAAAAGATTACAAAACGAAACTGTCAAATACAAGAAATTGACTAAAAATGTTGTCAGTGGAAATTGATATTAAATGTATTTTTTTGATACATGAATTTTAAAAGTTTAAATACTTATTAATAGATCTGTTTCAGGTAGCACTGACTGGGGAAACTGCTATATGAGTATATTAGATGTCATGTACAAACTCATATATATGATGTCAAATAAAATGTAACTATGGCAATTTTCGTTTAAATTTCTGTATTTTAGGATAGAGAAAAATGCCATCAATTTATCTGCGTTTTCGTTTGTTTTCTGGACAGATATTTCCATCTGTTGCAAGAAATGGCACTTGTGAGGGTTTTTACAACAAAATATTTGTAAGATTCAAAATGAACAAAGCACTGAACTGTTGAAAAAATACAAATATAAGTTATGTTTACATTTCCTGTTAATTCTACATTTTGTGACAATCGAATAGATTGTAATATACGGATTTTTTTTTTTTTTTAAATAATTAAAGCATCTGTCCTTGTAAAAAAAAAAAAGGTGTAGCATTGAGGAGTCCAGTCATTGTCCACTATATACCTAATATTCTTTAAAACAGGAAGGACTGGGGTGTAATAAAACCATTTGGATGGCTAGACGTCTGGACTTAATTATTTTATGATATGCCTCAGAGCTTTTCTTTGAAAATGGTTTATTTTGATGTTTGTGGCAGTTGAACAACAAAATGCTGAGAAACTTGGACTGGGAAATAAAAGTCTGGAGAGGAACAGCTCTCTTATTGAGGACAATTTAAGGATAAATGAATGGAAAAAATCAATAGAGACAGGAGCAGGCCTCTTAATTATATTAAATAACAAATAAATTAAAATATTGGTTCGGGATGTAACTTATTTGTATTATTTACTTAATAAAACAGGAAATTCAAAAATCTACTTTTCAGATTTATACTCATATAAGTTTTTTTTTTTTTTTTTTACCAGTCCAACAATACCCAATGCTTGCTGTGTGTTTTGAATAAACTTTTTTTTTAAAACGAATTTGTCATTTTTGGGATGAAAAATTAATTTATCAACTATTGCACATTTAATTGGATATTTTAGAAAATTTAAATATAATATGAGCTATTTAAACATGTTGTGGGAACTAGAAAATATTACAATGCTCAGATAAATGTCAAAAATCTGTTGTAAATGATAATTCGATAAACATAGTGATTTTTGTTAGTGACACATTATGTATTGCTGAGGCGTAGAGTCATTTAGATAATATGCTAGTATAATGCAATAAATAAATAAATATGGTTATAGGTATTGGTGACCTGATTCCTAGGACATGTCCAATAACAGACAAAAGGAAATTCACTAAAACAATAGAAATGTGTAGAAAACCTGGAGATGTTGTAACATATGGCTTAGAAAATGTTTTATTTTAGTGACAAGGTCTGCAATGTTAAGGCTGGATTCCTGAAACCACCAATAACCTCAATTGCTGCGAAATAAACATTTATGGTATGATAAACAAATTTATGGCTTGACCCTACCACGTGTGACCGCTAGGTGGCGCACTTGCTCCATTAGTTTAATAAATGGAACTGTCAGGATCTGTAGTCTGGCCATTTTTTTACGTCATTGTCTTTAAAATCACTCAAAAACAGAGTAAATGAGCATGTTCACATATTAGAATGGTTTATACATGTTTTTAAATGTAAATGCTAATGAATTAAAAACGAAAAGGTAAAGGAAGAAGGTAATTCAATAAATAGTTTATTATTATATAGAGGAAGTAAAAGACTACACACAACTGAGGCAACTAGGGGCCTCATTCAATTGCGATTTGGCCAATTGAATAGGGCTCTATATAAGCACAGAGCATATTTTGTTACAGAAGTTTTTAGTTAGTGAACTTCTATCCAAAAGCAAGGTCTTCACTAACTAAAAAATTCTGTAAAAAAATATGTTCTGTGCTTATATAGAGCCCTATTCAATTGGCCGCATCGCAATTTAATAAGGCTGTAAATATGTAGTTTATATATAACTATATTCATATAGGCAATCATTGAACATTGAACCTGATAAATATATTTTAGCAGCAGTTTATTATCATTAATTTAAACATCTGTCTGTGTATGATTTTTCTATTTTTACCTGTAAAGTGAAAAAAAGGGTTTGCTCTAATTAAAAGTTATACATGATGTTTAGTGAGAAGCTGTAATTATGAAATATATACATACATATATATATATATATATATATATATATATATATATATATATATATATATGTATTTAATGGTTTTTACAACATTTTCTCTCTATATTACTTGCTGCAATTATAAGTCTTGCATGCAAGCAGAAATGTGTGTTTTTTTATTAAGCTAAAAAGTTTAGATTCCAAGGCAGACAAATCAACAGCCTTATTAAATTGTGATTCGGACAATTGAATAGGGCTCTATATAAGCACACAGCATATTATTTTTACTGAAGTTTTTAGTTAGTGATCTTCTATCCAAAAGCAAGGTCTTCACTAACTAAAAACTTCTGTAAATACAATATGCTGTGTGCTTATATAGAGCCCTATTCAATTGCCCAAATTTCAATTTAATAAGGCTGCAAATATATACAGACAGTATCAATTCCATGAACAGCAACTACTTCTATATTTGGTGACAAGTCACAGAATACATAGGGCCTCATTCAATTGTGATTTGGCCAATTGAATTGGGCTCTATTTAAGCACACAACATATTTTATTTACAGAAGTTTTTTTTTAGTGAAGACCTTGCTTTTGGATAGAAGATCACTAACTAAAAACCTCTGTAAAAGAAATATGCTAGGGGCCTCATTCAATTGCGATTCGGACAATTGAATAGGGCTCTATTTAATAACTCAGCATATGTTTTACAGAAGTTTTTAGTTGGTGATCTTCTATCCAAAAGCAAGGTCTTCACTAAAAAAAAACTTCTGTAAAAAATATACTGAGTGCTTAAATAGAGCCCTATGTAATTGAATGAAGCCCATATTTTTTTATGTTATTAAAATAATAAAATCAGGCTATCCATGTTTGTTTCTTATTTATATTCCCCATGTAACATTCTTTCTTCGCCTTCCATACTCATTACTGCTTTATAAAGGCTTCCTATGAAGGGTGAAATGATGGAAATGTATGCATGGGCATGATTTCCATTTAGTATCAATTAACCTGCAAGTTCCAGCCATGCGTTCAACAAGTCAAGGGTAAATGTTTATTTTATTAGCAAGTGGCCATATCATTAAAATCTATTTTATATATATATATATATATATATATATATATATATATATATATATATATATCATATTATATATAAACTACACAAGAAGTGGATATGAAATGCATTTATGTTGCTAATATGAATATAAAATAATCTGATGCCTGGTTATAGCAATCCCAAGACATCATAATAATAAGAAAGGAATGAGTCTTCATCCCACAAGAGCCTTAGGCGAATTGGCGCATGTATTCCGTACTCTGTAATGCGGTCACTGAGCCCTGCATTGGGCTCCACATATTAATCCGCCAGCTATCTCGCACTAATCTGCCTTCCTAATCTATATTCACAGCATTGATGTGGTTTTGTTGGATGCCTCAGGAGTTGTGAATGTAAACAGAAGCCAAAGATTCCCTGAATCATATGAAAATGTGTGTGCTTAATAGGAAATGGTAAAGGCAGTGAGGCAAGTCATTTGTGTGGCTTCATGTCCCACTCAGTGCTGTAGGACTCCTTCCTCCAACATGAGTGCTGAGTAGACTGCGGGGCTGGACACTATACTTTGCTCTCTATTTTTTTGGCTTGTTTTGATTCAGCCCAGATGAGTTCCTATTTTGTGAATCCGTACTCCAAGTACAAAGCAGGAGATCCCATAAATCCAAGTTACTACGACTGCCATTTTGCCCAAGACGTTAGCAGCAGACATGCACTAGTCTATAGTAACAACCCAAGTCTTCAACACCCTCCTCAGGACTTTTACCATCATGGGAACCCATCAGCCCTCCAGAATCCTGCAGGCTATCACCAGACTCCTTGTGGGATTACTTGTCATGGTGACCCCACTAAATTTTACGGATACGATAATTTACCAAGACAGCAGATTTTTACGACACATCAAGAGGCAGAGCTGGTCCAATATCCTGACTGTAAATCGTCCAGTGGTCATATTGGCGAAGAACCAGAGCACTTAACTCACAACTCGTCTGCTTCTCAAATGTTTCCTTGGATGAGACCACAAGGTTGGGTGCAGTAACATTTTTTTTAACTTTCAATATAGTCACAGTTACATAGTAATTGAGGTTGAAAAAAAAATAATCAGCCCATCAATATATCATCTGATTTGCAATATGCGCATTAGTTGTTAATTAACATAACTACAATATCCCTAATAAACTAATAGTAAGGTTATCCTGTAAATAGTAATATTTTTTTCTGTTTTCCTTGTTTTGATCAGTTGCTCCTGGAAGGAGGAGAGGAAGACAAACTTACAGTCGCTTTCAGACTCTAGAGCTGGAAAAAGAATTCCTTTTTAACCCCTACCTAACCAGAAAGAGAAGGATTGAGGTATCCCATGCACTGGCACTTACTGAGAGACAGGTCAAAATCTGGTTCCAGAACAGAAGAATGAAATGGAAAAAGGAAAACAACAAGGACAAGTTTCCAGTTTCCACTCAGGAAAGTAAAGAAGGGAAGAATGAAGAAGTGAAAGCGAAGGAGGACCGAGGAGATACCCCAACTGACTGAAAGAAATGCCATAGAGCACTTAAATTAAATGGTATGGGAAACACAGTTAAAACACCACAAAAAGAGCACAGGGTATTACACTACCTAAACATAAAATATATCAACTAATTTAATATAATAGAAGAAGCCTTTATATTTCCTTATGAGATGATTTAATGCAATAAATATATCAACAGTAACCTTCCTAGCGCTTTATATAAGGGATTTTAGATTTTAATAATCATAATAAAGTGCATTTTTTAGATTTAGTTTTTATAATAAAGTCCATTGAGGAAATCATACTGGCAATAAATATCATTAAATAAAAAAATAAAAAATAAAAATAGCATTTTATTTAACCCTAAATGGGATCACTTTGTCTGTTTCTGACACTAAAAAATAAGCCTGATCTGTTCTATTTATTTTTTTAGAGATTTAATCTGAATTAATTTTTTATCAGGCCCTTATCAGTCTGGTATTTCTGACCAATTGTATTATATGTTGTCACTTTTCACATTAATCTTGTTGGCTGAGATAAAATGACACAAATGTAACCCAAAGGCACTGTGACAGCTATATTTATTTATTTGTAGAAATCATTTTTTGGTAGCCAAATAATCCTGCACAAGTTTCAAATCGTAGTATTTTTTTATTGTATGGTGTGAATAATCAGAGACTAATTGTGTAAGAAAAAGTGACATTGAACAAAATAAATATATTTTATCAGCAGTTTATTATCAATTATCATTAATTTAAGAATATGTGGGGGAATGATTTTTCTATTTTTATCTGTAAAATGATTTAAAAAAAAGGGTTTGCTGTAATCAAAGTTATATAGGATGCAGAAATTCTTAATAGTTTAGTAATTATTATATATATATATATATATATATATATAGAAGTATATATATATAAATATATATATATATATACATACATATAAACAAATATATATATATATATATATATATATATATATATATATATACATATATATATGTAAGTGTTATCTTTATGTAAGAAAATAATCAATGCATATATAACTTAAGCAGCGAATTTCAATGTAAAAATGAAGATTTTATCACATGTCTGAATAATCAAATGCAAAACAGTTTTTTTCTTGAACGCTAAAATAAACCATGTTACTGTGAACTGTGTCTTTTTTAACACAAAACAATCCAGGAAATACAATTTAACTGAATAGAAGAAAATGCATGAACCGTGTTTTATTGCTTGTGAGACAGAAGTGCCCCAGAGCCTGGGAAAACAGACACTTAGCTCCTTGACACAGAAATGTTATTTTCGGCAAGTACACTTATTTATCTTGGATATACCAGGTATCAGAAACACTTTGGCTCCTGTATATTATATAGTATTTGCTGGAAAATTAGGCAACAAAGAGGCATTTTATTTATTCAGGGAAATATAAGTCATTACAATCACCGAGTTATCACATCATACACATAATGGAAAGAAGATCTATCTATCTATCTATCTATCTATCTATCTATTTATCTATCTATTTATTATCTATTTATTTATTTATCTATCTATCTATG
>CM050173.1:7435880-7440880 GCA_027410445.1 Discoglossus pictus
CTATATAAGCACACAGCATATTTTTTTACAGACCTTTTTAGTTAGTGAAGACCTTGCTTTTGGATAGAAGTTCACTAACTAAAAACTTCTGTAAAAAAAACTATGCTTATATAGAGCCATATTCAATTGGCTAAATCGCAATTGAATGAGGCCCAGTGTTACTAATTTCAGTACTTGACACACACACACAATGTTGATATGATGAGAAGAAATGTCATATCTCTAATCTCTGTTAATGATCTGTTAATTTCCAGTTTGTCATTTAAAAGAAAATTCAAAGTTAAGAAGAGAAAAATAATGATTTCTTTATTATTTATGTTTTGAGTCACTGGCACCTTTGGGTTGTAAGTTTGTGAGTTTTCAATCGTGTCAAGTGGCCCTCCATTCTTTTACAATGTGGTAAAATTGTTTTTGGTTGTACCTAACCCCTGTATAGCTCTGTGGAATATGCTGGTGTGTTAGACATAAAGGATAATATTATTAATAATAATAATAATAATAATAATAATAATAATAATAATGATAATTAGTGCCCTGATACCTTGTGCTTGTCAGACTGGACTTCCCAGTGCAAGGCTTCTCTGACATAGGGTGCAGATGCTGTGTGTATCCAGAGGAAGGCGCTGTTGGACAAGTCCTTCTCCTTCAGGAAAGTTAGTGCGTCCAATGCCCTTTGGTTAACCTGGAAGGGGATATACATCACGTGATCTCAGTTAGGGTTAGAATACATTATAATAGTTTCCATGCCCTGTGCATCCACCCTCTTCACCTTTAGTACTGTATACACATTACACATATGTATGGGACAGTGAGGGCTTACAGGAGTAATATTAACACCTATGTATTTATTCTGGCATTATATTTATTATTAACTTATAACTGTGTCTGATATATATTCTTGTTTATTGTACCAATAGTTGTTTACATTTTTGCATACATAATTACACACCCACACAACAGATAGATAGAGCGAGAGATAGATTGATAGATAGATAGACAGAGAGAGATAGAGAGAGAGAGAGAGAGAGAGAGAGAGAGAGAGAGATGGATAGATAGATAGATAGATAGAGAGAGAGAGAGAGAGATGGATAGATAGATAGATAGATAGATAGATAGATAGATAGATAGATAGATAGATAGATAGATAGATAGATAGATGGATGGATGGATAGATAGATTAGATAGATAGATAGATAGATAGATAGATAGATAGATAGATAGATAGATAGATAGATAGATAGATAGATAGATAGACACAAGGACAGATAGATAGATAGACACAAAAACAGATAGATAGACAGACAGACAGACAGATAGATAGATAGATAGATAGATAGATAGATAGATAGATGATAGATAGATAGATAGATAGATAGATAGATAGATAGACAGACAGAGATAGAGAGAGAGAGATGGATAGATAGACACAAACAGACAGAGAGAGAGATGGATAGATAGATAGATAGATAGATAGATAGATAGATAGATAGATAGATAGACAGACAGAGAAAGATAGAGAGAGAGAGAGATGGATAGATAGATAGATAGATAGATAGATAGATAGATAGATAGACAGACAGAGAAAGATAGAGAGAGAGAGATGGATAGATAGATAGATAGATAGATAGATAGATAGATAGATAGATAGATAGATAGATAGACAGACAGAGATAGAGAGAGAGAGATGGATAGATAGATAGATAGATAGATAGATAGATAGATAGATAGATAGATAGATAGACAGACAGAGATAGAGAGAGAGAGATGGATAGATAGACACAAACAGACAGAGAGAGAGAGAGATGGATAGATAGATAGATAGATAGATAGATAGATAGATAGATAGATAGATAGATAGACAGACAGAGAAAGATAGAGAGAGAGAGATGGATAGATAGATAGATAGATAGATAGATAGATAGATAGATAGATAGATAGATAGATAGATAGATAGACAGACAGAGATAGAGAGAGAGAGATGGATAGATAGATAGATAGATAGATAGATAGATAGATAGACAGACAGAGATAGAGAGAGAGAGATGGATAGATAGACACAAACAGACAGAGAGAGAGAGAGAGATGGATAGATAGATAGATAGATAGATAGATAGATAGATAGATAGATAGATAGATAGATAGATAGATAGATGGATAGATTGACAGATAGATAGATAGATAGATAGATAGATAGATAGATAGATAGATAGATAGATAGATAGATAGATGAATGGATGGATGGATAGATGGATGGATGGATAGAAAGATAGATAGACAGAGAGAGAGAGAGATAGATAGATAGATAGATAGATAGATAGATAGATAGATAGATAGATAGATAGATAGATAGATAGATAGATTGATAGATTAGACAGATAGATAGATAGATAGATAGATAGATAGATAGATAGATAGATAGATAAATAGATAGATAGATAGATAGATAGATAGATAGATAGATAGATAGATAGATAGACACAAGGACAGATAGACAGACAGATAGATAGATAGATGGATAGATAGATAGATAGATAGATAGATAGATAGATAGATAGATAGATAGATAGATGATAGATAGGTAGATAGACACTGTAGTATTTTTGTATCTATTATTTTATTTTATGTCAGACCTCCTGATATTCTACAGACCAGTCAACAAAAAATAATGAAAGTAATTCATAATTTAATATGGATAATAATAATATTAATTAAATATTTTGCTCAATCAACATATATATGTCTGCATGTAATGACTTAAAACAAGGTAATTTGTTCTGGTCAGTCCTTTCTTCCAGTACTGTGGACAAGAAAGTGAAATGAATCCATCCTACATCAGTCAATGTGGTCTTCTACACTATGGGAATATTTTATATCATTAGCAATTTTATCTACCTTTTGCTAAAAAAATAATCAAAATAGTTCTCACCATCCTGTTTTATGGCTTTATAGTCACCTTGCTCAGATGACACCTATATGTCTCAAAAGGCCCAAGATCTTCTTACCTCCTGAGATTGATGTTTTAAGCCATTTGTCCAAGTGTGAATTGGAGCAAACACCATGGGCTTACCATACTACACAGTAACACAAGAGGGTATTCTGCATGAGGTGGTCGCCCACTTGGAGTAATTATCAGCTGCATCTACCAACTCATTATCTATAAATCATTTTTTTTTTTAAACAGTATTTTTTTATTTTATTGCAACTGTAGTAAAGTTTTTCTCTCACAAAATATAACTTTTCCAAAATCCACCTGCACTGAATCAGTAAATATAAATATCTTCTGCACATAGGTGTACTATTATGTCAAGCTCTTGAGCCTATAAAAAAATAATCTAAAATTCAGATAAATCAGCACAATATAATAATATAGGAAACTAGTTTTATTACAAATGGTATCTATATACATATCAATGTAATAATAAAATGAGGCATATATTGAATGCTTAGCATTTTTTCCATTGAAATATAGTTTTCTTGATTTGCACTATTTTGCTTTTTTTTATTGTCTTTATTTTTACTATTAGAGGCTTCTGGGAACCTCAATCTACCGAATAGAAGTTTAGAGCTGATGGTTATTTATGGTTCTGTAGAGATGAATCCTGATTGGCTGCTGGGTAACACGTGATTCCAATAAACTTTGTTTTATGGCTTGAGAGTTGACAAGCTAAAATATAATTCCCACCATAAATTAGTTTAAGAGCATACAAGTGCAGATGCGTTTTGTTCCTGGAAGTAGTAATAAGGAAAGTGTTAGGAAGGATCATACTGCCTGGATCTCTTAACACCAAGACATTTCTTTCTGCTGGATCCTCTTTACCAGAAGAAACATATAAAGTAAGTGACTTATCTGGAAAATAAATAATATTTACCATTTCTGGGTCTGGTATTGCTTGCACCGACCATATTACCTGAGGACAGCATTTTATTAGCATAGTCTTAAGTAATAAATATTAACTACACTTCCCCAACAGCATTATATTGTAAAACTTTTCTGTATTTGTATTCTGAACTTGAAGTCTTTCTAGAAAAAAATTAAATTAGCCATTTTTTGCTAAATATTCACTTTAATCATTTATTCATAAAATGTTATTAAGGTAACAGCTAATGCATAGGCCACTTTGTCAGGTTGTAGAAGTAAAACTTCCTTCAAGACATTGTACATCTTTGTATTATTTATGTGAACTTATTAATAATAATATATATTTATTGCAACAGGTTGCTGGCAATGGAAGGATATCTGCAGTGAGTATTGCGTTATTTCATTATTATATATTTTTAGTGTGATTTTAACCGTTTAATAACCCAGATCCCAGTTGGATGCATGTGTGGGGGGTCATTATAATATTTACGCAGAAGTAAGTTTTATATCTTATGGTTTATTACATTAATTGCATTATTAAATTATGTCATTGTTTATTAATGTGTAGGATCAAGGAATAAACATAAGATAAATGTGTCTAACAAATGTGATACTTGGGTCCTTTGCTTTCATTTGGGGTTGAAGGAAATGGTCTGGAACGTTTAAGGAGGTATTGAGGTAACTTAAGAAGGTATCCAATGTTTTCGTATAGCTGGAGGATTTCCAAAGTATCTCTTCTTGGGTTGCTTTAATTGGAATAAGTCATTGCCTATCAATTCGTTAAACTATATAGCACCTCCCACACAGGGTATTGATGTATCATATGTATACTTGGGTACCTTTTCATACTAAGTAACTAAATCCATGTTGGTGTGTGCATTTATGATGCTCCATTTGTTAGTGTGCATATTTATGATACTCCATTTGTTAGTGTGCATATTTATGATACTCCATTTGTTAGTGTGCATATTTATGATACTCCATTTGTTAGTGTGTGCATTTATGATGATTTTGGTCATGTGCTTACAGTAAATAAACATAGCTGGGAAATTGGATACTGGCAATGACTTGGTGCTTGTTTTGTATGATGGCTACATTTGGATATAATACAACTTGTGCAATTGCTGGTATTAAATCTCAT
>CM050173.1:7445880-7450880 GCA_027410445.1 Discoglossus pictus
TATCTGCAGAACAGCTACTTGGCAGAACAAGGCTCTGAATTCTACAGCTCCTCACAAGGATCTGACTTCCAGCATCCTGGGATCTTCCCTCGTACAAACTACAGCGAAGACTCCTTCAGTTGTAGCCATGCCCAAGGATCAGCATTGCAGCCCCGGGGTCATGGACAGGAGCAACCCGGCCCACAGAATCAGTTCCCTGGTCCAGATGACCACTGTCAGCCAACAGCTCCAGCTCCCAGCTCAAGACCTTGCAGCCAACAGCACCCTAAGAATGGAAGTCTGGCCAAGCAACCAGCCATAGTCTATCCCTGGATGAAGAAAGTCCATGTGAACTCAGGTAAGAAGAACCAACTTGGTGACTTTCTTGTAAGACATGATATACTGTGATCATAGCAAAATATTTATGTGGCAGCCATTACACTCATCATAAATTTTTATGGCTAAGGAAATAGGCCATTGGCCATGTGGCTTTGTGTTTTTATTATTTATTTTTTTGCAGTAAAATCCATTTTCAAAGTATTTGCATGAATAGGATTGGCTGTGCCAAATTAAAATAATAACACAATCAGATTTCACAATTTTATGTATGTTTTGTGTTTTTTTGCAGTCAACCCAAATTATACTGGAGGGGAACCAAAGAGATCCAGAACTGCTTATACCAGACAGCAAGTACTGGAGCTGGAAAAGGAATTCCATTTTAACAGGTATCTTACAAGACGTCGTCGGATAGAAATAGCTCATACTTTGTGTTTATCTGAACGCCAAATCAAGATCTGGTTCCAGAATAGAAGAATGAAGTGGAAGAAAGACCACAAACTGCCCAACACAAAAGGCAGATCTTCTTCATCTGGGTCTTCTCAACACATACAAACTATTTCCAAGGACCACCAGACTGACCTGACATCTTTATAGGGTTATGTGAAAGCTGCAGCATTTTTATTATTCTCACCAATTGGACTATATTATAGGAAACAGGACTAAGATTATTGTCACATCATTTCTTAAAGACTACAAAGAAAACTCCTTGCAATACCGGACTGTTCTTCAATGGCAACAACACCATAATGAAAAACAATTTCTAAAGAAATAACATTTTTCATTGAATTCATCTGAATGCAATTGAGACATAAAAAAATATAGAATAATCTATTTTCACCATTGAGATTAATGGAAACATTTCTTTGTTACAATAATTCGATGTATTTACTTATTTTTATTTTACAGGACACTATTGGGTTTACTAGGGTATGCAGACCAAGTTACCAATTACCTAAAACATGAATGTGCAAACCATATGGGCGACCTTTGTTCTGTTTTTTTTTTTTTTGTTACTGCCAGTATTAATCTCATTTTTACCAAAATCCTAAAAAAAAAAAGTCTTAAATAAACGGGTTATTTTATTTTATAAGTGCATTCACGTATTTATTTTAAGGTATTATTATTATTTTAGGAAGTAAACACCCCAAAGGGAAAAATCCAGGTAGAAATCATTTTTACTTCTGTATTGGTAAAAAAATTAATTGAAAAAAACATTGCTAACATTGCAATTTTGCAAATAGATATCAGTAATATCGTTAGTTTTATTCTGGACACATATTCATGTTTATGATGTGTTTTTATATGTTTGCTCGAATTTTGTTACCAATAATATTTTTTTTAGCAAATGTGAATAATAAAAAAAACGCATTTTCCAGTTTAAAAAAATCTGAGAACCAAGATGTAAAATTAAATGTAATTTCCTTGTAATAAATATATAGTTATTTACAATCTTTTGTTAATGAAAATAAAAAAAATAAGTCTTCCAAGTGACATGGTATTTGTACCCAGGAACCCGAATATTCTAAAATATTTATCCTTCAACAAATTAAATGTATTTTTAATCTTTCATTTGTAGTTAATATTTTAAATGTTTTATGCATTTTTTAGTTGTAAAATGCTTTTAGCTCGATTTTAAGCTAGTGGACGCAGACATGTTATTTTTGATAATATCTTAAAATATATTTGTCTGGAAAAAAAATATCAAAACAAATTGGCAATGATTATTTTAATTTTTACAGATATTTTAAGTCAATAATATCGGCATGGATAAAAATACAGGGAGTGTAGACGTTTGGAAATTGCAAATATATTTTTATTCACATATTTAGGATTCAATAAAATGTATTAATGTAAAAAAAAACAAAGAAAATAAATAATGATACAGAAAATTGAAATATCAGAAATAGTTTTATATCCAGGCAGTATTTTTTTTTGCTGCTAAATTCTAGAACTGTGACCAAGACGTTGGAATCTCTAGAATAAAATGTCTTTGTTCCTTCTTGGTATTCTCAGGCTACACATGGCAATACTTGAATATGTTCTTGTCCTAATATTAAACAAAAAAATGTCTTGTATTATTTACACAATTGTTTGTAAGACAAAAAGGCGCATAGCTCAGAGTGAAGATGTCTTATTTGAAGTCTTCACTTTAAGAAGGTATTTCACTGAAGTTCGGCTGTAGAAACAGGTTCATCTGGAGGACAAATTTTCTATTCGATTAGTTGTATTTCAGCCGGGAGTGCTGACCTCTAAACCCTTGACCTCTCGGACCTTAACTCCCTTATTTTAGACATAGGAAGCCTTTTAGATTTAGTTTTTGAAGAAAAAAAACCCTCTTTGTGCAAGATTTAATACTGACCCAATTATGCTCACATTGTCCCTATCAGGTATTGTCACCAGGATACAGTGTCAGAAAAAGAGCTGCTGATATGTTATTTATAGCATTGCAATATACAAATATCCAGCAGCAAAATGCAATTCTTCATCTGATGCTAATTAGTAAATACAGTAAAACTTAACTACAGTCTGTAATATTGTCTTTCTTTATATACTTGTCTACCATGCCATTGCATCTTCAGGACAAAGACCTTGTAATGTGTGGGGGATAAGGGTGGCATGTACATGTCTGACTTCCACAGCCAGCATAAACATGTCCAAATATCATATGATCTCATGTCAATGCCTCTTTATATGAACTAATTGCAATGCGAATTGAAAAGGGAGGAGGCTTCAAATTTTTGCAGACATTGATATGCATCACAGAATTTCTTACAGGCTTTTTTTGCATGTTTATTTATACTTGTGTATATATATATATATATATATATATATATATATATATTTATATATATATATATATATATATATATGTGAGTATATATATATATATATATATATATATATATATGTATGTGAGTATATATGTATATATATAAATATATTTATATATGTATGTATGTGAGTATATATATATATATATATATATATATATATATATATATACCTATGTCCTTTTTGTAAACCCCTCTACTCTTTGGCTGCTGGAATTTTACTATTTATACTATTTGTTGCCTGCAGTTTCCTGTATTTTCTTTGTGTGTTCTTGAATTAATAAAGTATATTAAAATGCTTTGTATCTCTTGGTCTGCACTTATTATATGTATTGGGATCACCATCATGAATGTGTTTTGCATAACAACAGATTTTTTTGGAATTATTTGAATAATTAAGGAATGGATATTGGTTGTTGATATGACCATGCAATAGTCTGTTAAGCTACTGAATATGTTCATTTAAAAGTATCTGTTCAGAAATAACTACCACTAAATATGTTCATTATTTTATTTAAAAGTCTTTATTCAGAAATAAATATCAATAAATATGTACATTATTTTATTTAAAAGTATGTATTCAGAAATAAATATTAATGAATATGTTCATTATTTTATTGAAAAGTATCTATTTAGAAATAAATATTACTAAATATATTCATTATTTTATTTAAAAGTCTTTATTCAGAAATACTTATCAATAAATATGTTCATTATTTTATTTTAAAGTATTTATTCAGAAATAACTATCACTAAATATATTCATTATTTTATATAAAAGTATCTATTCAGAAATAAATATCACTAAATATATTCATTATTTTATATAAAAGTATCTATTCATAAATAAATATTAATAAATATGTTCATTATTTTATTGAAAGGTATCTATTCAGAAATAAATATCACTAAATATATTCATTATTTTATATAAAAGTATCTATTCATAAATAAATATTAATAAATATGTTCGTTATTTTATTTAAAAGTATCTATTCAGAAATAAATATCACTAAAATTGTTAATTTTATTTAAAAGTAGCTATTCAGAAATAAATATCACTAAAATTGTTAATTTTATTTAAAAGTCTCTATTTAGAAATAAATATCAATAAATATATTCAGATATGGAAAAATGATCAGATATGGAAAATGTTTATAATATAATAATTGTATCATACACATACATAATGCATATTTTTGATTTGGGGTTCATGTCTATTATTCTCCTAATACAAATAGAAACATTTATTGTTATGATTGAGGATAGTAGTATTGGTGCCTATGAATCTTTACACTATATCCATTGTGTCAGGTCAGAGATTGTGTAAAAAACTTGAATTTCAGTATATTTTGTGTGTGCATTGCCTGTGTGTAATGGCTCCTCCTCTAACACTTACAATACATCAATACAATTCTGTGTATTATATCACCACTAGTCCTTAAGAAAAGGAAGGCAGAGTCAATAGCAAACAGCTTGTACAGTAAATCAGGCTCCTTCAATGCAGAACCTTAGAGATATTACAGCCATCTTGAGAACCCTTTTTCATTGATTTTGTAAACACAGAGGCAGCATAGGGTGCTCTAGAAATGTTCCTTGCATGTACCATATCAAAGTGGAAGGAAGATGCCAGGAATAGGTTTCTTCAAGTCCTGACCCACGTGATCCACGAAATAATTAATTCAGCACGTCCCTTAAGAAACACAGCGTCGTCATTAATTTGCCAAGAAAAGGACTCTATCAGACTTGAGAACTGAAGAGATCCCAAGAATATTATATACAAAGAGAGCAGTCTCTGCACTCCTAGGAGAAGAAAAGAGATCTTTGGTAGGTATTGCCTTCTTTTTCATA
>CM050173.1:7455880-7468380 GCA_027410445.1 Discoglossus pictus
CCCTCACGGTTGGTGGATGCCTCTGTATTAATATGTAATTAAATGTTAGAATATTTAAAAAATATCAGTAAAGAGTATATTGAAGATAAATTGGAGATAAAATTGCTTAATGGTGTTTTATATGTCCCTATCTTACCACCACAGTAATGCAACATATAAAAATAGAGCTTACAACATAGCTTGTAAAATGAAAAATAAAGACTCAGCTGTATGTTTAATTTCTTTTCCAGCTATTGCTTGTTTGGGATTGAACCGAATAGGATAAGATACTCACCGAAGAAGGTCAAATATAAAGGCAAGCAAAGATACGGTAAGTGCTTCAAAGATGAAATACATTCAATAAATACATTGGAGTGTAGGTTTGGTACTAGATTACATACAGCAAAAATATTCATTATTTAAGGTTTTTTTTCATTTCATTATATTAGAGGAATGTACATTCTTTTTTGTACTGTACTAGATTACATACAGCAATAATACTCAATATTTAAGGGTTTTGTTAATTTCATTATATTGCAGAAATGTACATATATATATATAAAATTATACATATAAATATATATATATATATATATATATATTTATATGTATATATCTATATATATATATATATATATATATATATATATATATATACATATATATTTATATGTATATATATATATACAATTATGCATGTATATATATATATATATATATATATATATATATATATATATATGTATATATATATATGTAAATATATATATATATATATATATATATATATATATATATATATATATATATATATATATGTATCTAGTGTAAAATGCATTCAGTTTTCCCACAAACATCTTAGTCCTTTAGAAAAGCCTTGTTGCTCAATGTAACAAATGAGTTATTTCTTCTAGCACGCATAATTAAACATATAATATTAGCAATATTTCAGCATTATCCAATATTTCAGATGAGTTAGTACATAAAAGACAATAACCCTCATGCACACACATATTTTCGGCCTAAAATGCGCACAGATATCAGAATATTGTACCAAGGTTGCAACAAATCCAAGAAAAGCGAAACATATGAGCAGATATGTCCTTTTAATGCTTTACATTGTGACCATCTCAGATTTGATTCCTTAAGTAAGGGATTCCCCAGTAAGTAACTTTGCTCCAGGAGGTTTATGATTCCAGATTCCTTCATGATGACTTCTCCAAAATTATAATTCCTGTTAAAATTCGTTTAAAAAAAAAAAAAAAAATTGTTATAATCCTTAGGAAGTTGAGAGAAGTTTCCCCATGTCCTGGTAAAGTGAGGGTCCTATGTGGCTAGTGCTTGGGCCACCTTTTATAATTCTGCCCAACAGGCTTCTAAAAGGGAAAAATGTGCAGAGTAGGGGATTCCTTTGCTGTCTTCCTCCTACGCTTCGCCTGTTTTACATTTCTGAAAGTTCCCATGTCTTGGGTTATTTTTTCCCTCCTTACTGAATCCTTTACTGACTTAGCACTAGAAGTCATAAATTTAGCTCCAAACCGCAAAGGCAGGTGCAGAATTTCTACTTATTGTCACCCGACGTCTTGGTCTTATATTTATTGTTCATCATATTATATATTGATCTTAGACTGCATTAACTGAGCCAATATTAAATAAGAATACAAATATTAATTGTGGCCTATGCATTGCAATACATATTAATTTATTTAATTGTACTGATTCCAAACTGTGGAGGATAAGAGAATGTGATGGTAGGGTGACAACAATGCCATATTCCTTTCCTATGTTATTTCTAAGGACTGGAGCTAATTAAACACATAGGGCCCAGTGTTAAAAAAAAGCCAAAATGTCATAAATTGTATATTCAAATATTTTTTGTTTGAATTAAATAGTGTATTTAACATCAATAGAAAAAATGTATGTAAAATATAAGTGTGTAGTTTATTTGCTGGAACAATATATTTTGTGCTGCTAAACTTTTTAAAGATGAACCCCACTTTGGTTCCCCATTGTCCAAGTGATTTATTACCAGATGATTCTTGGTTCAGACAAAGTTCACAAGAAGCTGATATTTTCAGAATAGAAATGAAGATTTGATGAGAAAATGTAATTTATGGTTGTGGACCTAAAGCTGGCCAATGTATATTTGGGGGTTTATTGTTTAGGGGTTACCTTGGGATATTCTGCTAAATATCTAATATTTCCAGACTCATCTCTCAGCTCCTAAATAGCTTATTCAACAGGCAAATCACTATAACTAATGCAATCAGTTCATACAGTACATTAATTAAGCTCAGTTTAATACATTTCTAAATATGCTATCACATAGGGTAAATGATGACCCTTAGAAAGATCTGTCCATTAAAAATATGTTTATTAGCAGGGATATAATACATCACTATTTATATAAGGCAATGGTGTAATTTAAAATTCATTCAATGCCTTAAATATTCATTTATTTATTATTTAAAGCACAATATATACATATATGTAGCATTAAAACAGCTATTATTTGTTTATTTATTTAAATGCTCATTAAGATGGAAAGTAATTCAACTTATTCAGTGCAACATTTAATCATTTACATATTATAACTCAGTGCTATAATTTAATCATCAAAATAAATAAATGAACTGTAAGTCAGAAATCAGTTTTATATTTTTCTGTAAATAAAATAAATACATTATTCTTTAACTTTGCCATCATAGGCAGTGTTTCAGCTATAATTTAGACAATTATTGACATATCAGGAGCCTGGTAGGAACTTCTGCTGCATTTTTTTTTTTTGACAAATGCAGATTAAATTAAATCTTGAATGGAAAAAAAACTTCAAATACAATTCACAAAAGCTGACACGGAGGTTTTTCCAAATGATTCAAACAAAAAGATGTTGAATAGTGGTAGTTATATTTTAACCACAAGGAGATGCAGGGCATGGCTTACAATTGAGTTGGAATTCTTGCTAGTTTCTCAAGTTCTGGACATTGCTCCATCCATCAAGTCATAAACAGCTCACACAAGCTGGGAGGTGGAGGGGCAGTTAATGTTTATCCAAATTTCCAGGGATACAAATTCTGGATGCTTAAAATATATTCCCATTACTAAGATAGATAGATAGATAGATAGATAGATAGATAGATAGATAGATAGATAGGCAGATAGCTAGATAGAAAGATAGAAATAACGATAGAAAGATAGATAGATAGATAGATAGATAGATAGATAGATAGATAGATAGATAGATAGATAGATAGATAGATAGATAGATAGATAGATAGATAGGCAGATGGATAGGCAGATGGAGAGATAGAAAGATGGATAGATAGATAGATAGATAGATAGATAGATAGATAGATAGATAGATAGATAGATAGATATAGATAGTTAGACAGATAGATATATAGATAGATAGATAGATAGATAGATAGATAGATAGATAGATAGATAGATAGAAATATAGATAGATAGATAGATAGATAGATAGATAGATAGATAGATAGATAGATAGATAGATAGATAGATAGATAGAAATATAGATAGATAGATAGATAGATAGATAGATAGATAGATAGATAGATAGATAGATAGATAGATAGGCATATGGATAGGCAGATAGAGAGATGGATAGATAGATAGAAAGATAGAAAGATAGAGATAGATAGATAGATAGATATAGATAGATAGATAGACAGAGAGATAGATAGATAGATAGATAGAGATAGATAGATAGATAGATAGATAGATAGATAGATAGATATAGATAGATAGATAGATAGACAGAGAGATAGATAGACAGAGAGATAGATAGACAGAGATAGATAGATAGATAGATAGATAGATAGATAGATAGATAGATAGAAAGAGTTTGATAGATAGATAGATAGATAGATAGATAGATAGATAGATAGGGGGATAGATAGATAGATAGATAGATAGATAGATAGATAGACAGACAGAGAGATAAATAGATAGATAGATAGATAGATAGATAGATAGATAGATAGATAGATAGATAGACAGAGAGATAGATGGATAGACAGAGAGATAGACAGACAGACAGACAGAGATAGATAGAGAGATAGAAAGATAGATAGACAGAGAGATAGATAGATAGATAGATAGATAGATAGATAGATAGATATAGATAGACAGAGAGATAGACAGAGAGATAGATAGATAGATAGATAGATAGATAGATAGGAAATTAAACTGAAAATGATACTATACTTTGTTTTATGCTTAAATGATATTTAAAGTATTGGTCAAAACCCCCAAAAAAGTGTGTTTATGTGCTGGTTGATATTTGTACATCTCATTGTTGGTCATGTTTTTCCCCATAGGCCATTTCTCAACAAGTGATTGGACTAAAACTACATTTGGATAAGAAAGTCAATGCTGATTGACAAAGGTGCAACATCCACAAACCTAAGAGAAAACAAGATGCAGAAGACAGCTTACTATGAAAACTCTGGACTTTTTGGTTACACATATGCCAAGCCAGAGTCCTACAGCTATAGTACAAGTCATCAGCCATATTCACAGTCTGCTATAGAGAATGATTATCCAAGCTCAGTTTGTTCTATACAACCATCTGCAGTAAGACCCCCATCCCATAAGACCAGTGATATTAATGGCAGCTGCATGAGGACATCTGCAAATCAAAATAGCACCCAGGCCCCTAGTATTACTGATCAGCCACACCAAGCACCATCTCTTCCTCCATCCTCTCCCAGTCATGGCAATACATCCACTCAGAAAAAGAACAAATCCTCCAATTCAGCCAATTCCTCACAGCCTACTATGAATAAACAGATTTTCCCATGGATGAAGGAATCAAGACAAAATGCAAAACAAAAAAATGCCAGCACTCCTCCAGGTATATAACTTTTATGGTGTAGATTTATTTAAGTTATCAGAACTTCTATCAAGATACTAAAATACTAGAATATTTGAGTGATGATAATCAATATTTAGAACAAAGAATACTAAATCTGGCATGGTATTGCCTTATGTCTCTCTAGTATTATATCATAAGGTATTTCCTTAAAAGGGACAAATACACCATATTGCTCATTAGGATGATCTTTGTACATTAGAAGTCCTAATTTATTAGGTTATTATATTTAATTATATAAACATATTTGGACTGCCATGCACTGGTGGCAATAGCAACATCTACTTTCCAAGAGGCCTAGACTTACAGACATTTTTGTCATATTAAGGTAAAGCTGGGTCATAAAATGTACAAGGATCAAGGAGGGGCTCTATGCAGGCCAAGACATTGCTGAAAGCCTCAGTGATTTATATAATCAGTTACTATACATTAGTATGGACAAGTCATAATCCTATTTATATTGTAGTGTTTGTAGGTTTGCATTACATTGCTGCTAGAGGGGTGATAGAGGGGTGATCGAGGGCTGCTAGAGGGGTGATAGAGGGGTATAACATAATTATGTCACTGAACTTTGTTTTGGGTTTTTTTTGTTTGTTTTTTTTTACATGTCCTTTTCTTGATTATGAAACTTTTTATATCTCATGGGACACATTTTAAAGCTCACATTGTTTGCAATTAGATAAGTTCATATAATAAACAAAAAATAAATTGCCCCAAAACAAGCTATTTATTTTGGTTTTAATTAGTCCATTTAGCTGAGAAAATGCTATATGAGAAAATGTCTTATGTTTATGTTTATATGCTACATTGCTGGGATACATTGTGTGCAATATTTATACAAACACACACACATAGATAGATATATAGAGAGAAAGTGAATAGTACATGTATAAGCCCACCTGAAAGTCTACAAATAAGTTAAAATCATATTTTCTTGCTCAGGTTTCCCAGAAATACAGTCATTGTATTGCATTCTGATGGGACTGGGCGGAATATATATAAATATCTATGTATATATCTATATCTATAATTATATATATATATATATATATATATATATATATATATATATATATATATATATTTATATATATATATATATATATTTATATATATATATATATATTTATATATATATATATATATATATATATATATATATATATATTAAATGCAATATTTATACAAACACACGCATATATATATATATATATATATATATATATATATATATATATATATATATATAAAGATAAAATTAATAGTACATTTATAAGCCCATCTGAAAGTCTAAAAATAAGTTAAAAACTATTCCCTGCTCAGGTTTCCCAGAAATTTAGTCATTGTATTGCATTCTGTGGGACTCTCTCTGGCTATATATATATATATATATATATATATATATATATATATATATATATATATATATATATATTAATGTATTATTTATACAAACACTCAAGGATATATATATATATATATATATATATATATATATATATACATAGAGAGAGAGAGAGAGAGAGAGAGAGAGAGAGAGAGAGAGAGAGAGAGAGAGAGAGAGAGAAAATGAATAGTACATTTATAAGCCCATCTGAAAGTCTTAAAAACATATTTTCTTGCTCAGGTTTTCAAGAAATACAGTCATTGTATTACATTCTGATGGGTCTGGGTGGGACATATATATATATATATATATATATGCAATATTTATACAAACACTCAAGCATATATATATAGAGAGAGAGAGAGAGAAAATTATGTCATGGATGGCCTGATAGCCCTTTATTTGTGTATTTAGACTTATGTGTTGCTTTGTTTTCAAATACAGGAGAGAACTGTGAGGAGAAAAGCCCAACAGGGCCCGCTTCCAAGAGGGTCCGCACTGCCTACACCAGCGCCCAGCTAGTGGAATTGGAGAAGGAGTTCCACTTCAATCGCTACCTTTGTCGCCCACGCAGAGTGGAAATGGCCAACCTGCTGAACCTCACCGAGAGACAGATCAAGATCTGGTTCCAGAACAGGAGAATGAAATACAAGAAGGACCAGAAGGCCAAAGGGATCATGCACTCTCCTGCAGGGCAATCTCCAGACAGAAGCCCACCACTAAGTGGATCCAGCCATGTAGGATATTCCAGTCAACTTCCAACTGTTAATGGCCTTAGTTATGATGCTCCTTCTCCAACATCTTTTGCCAAGTCACAGCAAAACATGTATGGGCTAGCTGCTTACACAGCCCCTCTCAGCAGCTGCCTACCCCAGCAAAAAAGATACCCTGGAGCAGAGTATGACCACCATCCCATGCAGAGTAACAGTGGCTTTGCCAATCCCAATTTGCAGGGCAGCCCTGTGTATGTTGGAGGGAACTTTGTTGATTCAATGCCAGCCTCTGGTCCAATGTTCAATGTTGGCCACCTCTCCCACCCCTCATCTGCCAGTGTGGACTACAGCTGTGCGGCTCAGATCCCAGGCAACCATCACCATGGACCTTGCGACCCCCATCCCACTTACACAGACCTGACTTCCCACCACACCACTCAGGGAAGGATGCAAGAAGCGCCAAAGCTAACGCATCTGTAATTAACTGGTTGGAGGAAGAAAACGAAGCAAAATGGACTCATTTTAATTACCTCATTTTTTTTCTGAACGAAATTGTTAAAGTACCCTATTGTGAGAGTGCCAACAGTATTACAGTCTTAAAGGGATGTTTTCTCATTAAGTCAGTGAAATGACCATGTACTTTAAGCATGACAGTGCAATAAACTGCAAAACAAGGCACAAAAACTATTAAATGATGTACTTGAAGGTAAGTCTACTAGAGAAATTAGTTTTAGCCCAGTGTGTCATGCAAAAGTGTTTTTTGTTTTTAATTTTTAATTTTATTTACCAAATGGATGCGGCTTGCATATAAACTTATTTCAAATAAGTTAATTTATGAATTATTTAGCAATGTTGGAAATGCATTGAAATAAGTGAACTGTATTTATTATTTTAGGCACAAAAAAAAAAAAAACAACCAACATTTTGTATCATTATTTATCCTTGTCTTAATGTATTTATGTGAATATTTGTGAAATTTACTCAACATCACTTGGAAGAATGGGTCAGGTCCATTGTGGCTACATTTTCAACGTTGTATATTTTGGTCTGAAATAGTTGAAAGATTAGTCCCGAGCAGTTGTAACCGTAGCTGGTGTTTTGTAGTTTATGTAAAGGGTTAATTAAGGCAGCACAGTGTATTTCAATGAATCAAAATGTGGCATTTCACAATGGGCATTGGACATTTCTAAAAGTTTTTTTTTTTTTGCCATTGTCTGGTATAATTTCAGCGGTTTTTAGAATAAAAAAACTGGATTGTATGTAGTGTATATGTTGCAATAGTCTACACTACTGGCTGATATCACCCCATACAATATGAATATGCGTATTGATTCAAAATATATTATTTGCCACATTATTTCCAGCACCCTCCAAAACAAAGGGGTTGTTTAAAATTATATTTCTTTGCAATAACATATTTTCAGGTTTTACTGCTTGATTTAGAGTTTGTGTGACTTTCATTGTGAAAGTTTGTATATTAGATGTACATTTGGAACTAAAAAAAAATAAAAAAAATACCAGTTTTAGAAAATAAAATTTAAAAAAAATAAAAAAACGAAAAAATTGACAATCATAAGATTAAAAGGAAAAAAAAAAGCCCAATGATTCCAAGTTTTCACATAATGTATTCTTAGTTTTTTTTGAAGGGCTTTCGATGAAGAATGAAATTCGTTTACAGGGTATGGCCCACAGTATTATGTAGGGTTAAAATAATAAAAAATGTTTCTTTTTTTATTATTATTTATGATTATTGGCAGATCTATGGCGACAATTACTTAGACTGTATTGCAAATAAAGGAGGGAGGATAGGATAATTGAAGAGTGGGTAGTTAAGATTTCATTATTTTCTATTCAAAGCAAAGTCTCTTCCTACGCATTCCTGTTTGTTTGGCTTTCTAACATAACTCCTACACTTAACTGTGAAAAGATCTTCCATTCCTGTTGAGTGAAATATTTGACCCTTAATGTTCATAGGGGAAAAAAAAACAACAACAGTGTCTGGGACCACTAGATGAATAAGAAATGAACCCACCAAGGTTTTATTTACTCCAAACTTCAGGAACAACAAGCAAACATGCACTGTACATTTGCAAAACATACAATTGTCCCAATAAAATGGAATTTATAACTCTGCTTTTGTTTTTGGTTATTTGAACTCAAATTGACTCTTTTATATATGGGTATGGGGCATGATTAACTGCGAAAAAAAAAAAAATGAATCAGAATTAACCGACAACTTTGAGCCGGAAAATACACCGATAATTGCGTTTTGGCTCAAAATAATTCAAGGATTACATTATTATGGCTAATTTATGTTCAAATGTTTTTGAGAATACACTTGTACATTACCCAAAAGCAACATTATAGTCAGAAAAGAATCAGATAAACAATGTATTAATTATAAATACAACTACGCATGTGAAAGGTAGTGGCAAATTGCTATAAAACAAATATTTTCCCTCAAATATTGATATTGTTTTTATTTTAGTGACCAAAAAACAAAATGTTGAAGGTGAGAAAATGCATATTTAGCAAATGATCAAAACAACCATTACAGGACATATAATACGTTTCTAAAACCTAATTCTTTATAGATTATTCAGACATAGATCTGATTTATTTATATACTCATATATATTTGCAATATAATCCATTTAAATTATATTACTAATGTTCTTTATCCAATATAAAACACATAACACCCCCCACTCCCATCTCACCATTAGTCTTGCCATTATTAGGTATGGAAGGGTCATACAAATGAAATGTCTTCCTACAAATACATAGGGGAAAAATACAAATTTATGTTTGAGGTGTCATTGGAAATGGCTAAATTTATGCCACCCGACATAGGTGTCTATTATAATACTAATAAGTGTGTAAGCTGGAGCTTATATATATATATATATATATATATATATATATATATATATATATATATATATCCATACATAAAGCTAGGCTTGTACTAGTAACGATTGGGGAGTCCCAACTTGGACTTAAATGTTTAATATTAAAATGGAATTTGTTTATTGATAGATATAAACCACACCAGTGATTTCCAATCAATATCCTAATTATAAAGTTATTTGAATACACAATGCAAATAATTGTTTTGTTATGATGACACTTAAACTACTTAAGGCTAGCATGTTGTATATGATCTGTATATATTTGGGTTATTACTAATTATTGCATACATAAATGTATGTCTTGGAATCTTAAATAGCCAACAGTTGGTATATATTATATTAGAAAGTTAGTATTTACTTAAGAGATATATTTAAACATATTGCATTAGTATTTAATAGCTAATGCCAAATTCCAGTGTATGTGGTTAGGACTTAAGGCCCATTTCTCTAAGAAGTAAATCAATGCAAACAATGTCAACGAAACAAACATTGATGTATTTTATTGGGTTATTTGTCTGGAAAAAGCTTTAGATACTGATCTCTGGGTTAACCATTTCATGCAAGACATTGGTATATTACACAATAAAACAAAATATAAAACATGTATAATTATAACCAAATATAATAGTGGCATTGCAATAGTTGGCTTTTTATTTTTTTACCAAAGCAAGCTTAAATAATCAAATAAAATAACTATAAAATGTATTTTAGCTGCATAAATAGGTTTGCACCATATGGGAAAATCTGTAGTAGAATGGCACTGAGTTCAATAATTCCTTATTCCCAAGAATCCTAACCCTGGGATAATGAGAAGCCAAGTCAGCTTTGGTCACCATTTTGAGATAGTGCTTGTGTAAGGGTTTCTATTATCTTCCACAAGCAGAGGACCTCCTGCTATCTTCAGTCTTCACATTATGGGTTTGATCAGATGGTTACATTGTGGCACAAAAGCTAATGAAGAATTCTAAAATAGAATCTTCTATCAAAAAAAACACTAATATAATATATTTTGATTAAAATATCTTAAGGATGTTATGAGTTAATCTACAATTATTTTGGATAAATATATATGTAATCACACATAAACATGTATGTACAGATAGTTACACACATATACACACACATGTTGGTTAAATGTAAAAATCTAAGTTAAGGATCTCTCATTTCTGCTCTCTTCTGATGGAAATTCTGCAATGACATAAAAATACGGTTATTAGAAACCCAATTACTGTGATGTATTTATTGCAGAGAAAATACCATTAAATATCACTTAGCACCATTGTATAAAATTGTTATTACGCACATTAAAATCAACAAGGTATGTTGTTTAATGAAATATATTTGTATTGTTAATTTGTTGGTCAACACATCAGTCTTAAGTGGTTTATTTAAGATGCTTAAAATGTAAACATATAACATTAATGCCATGTGTAAACTTGGATTGGGATCTGAAGAACAAACACTTCTGTACCACACAATTAAATGATCTGTTTGCTGAATGAAATATAAAGATAATTTATATCATAGACCTGCTGTGTTCGATATAGCTCTTACTGTGGGTGCATTTGGACATAAACTCATGTTATAGGCTGATAGAAAGCAAAATGTTAGCTCTGGAGAACAAACTAGCAGGAGGGGATCATCTAAATAATAACAGATAATTTGCACAGCAGTAGTGAGGCATTAAGAATGATTTAGGTAATCTTTGCCAAATATCCAATAGGTTGGGGAATTAATTTATTGTTTTTGGTCTGCAATAAAACAGGTTATTTGCAACACACTGCTGGAAAATATTATATGGTATTATATAATTTTGAGATATATATATATATACATATACACACACACACAAATATATACACATCCATCCTATCATTTTGACTTATTTATA
This sequence comes from Discoglossus pictus, assembly GCA_027410445.1. Lineage (NCBI taxonomy): Eukaryota > Metazoa > Chordata > Amphibia > Anura > Alytidae > Discoglossus > Discoglossus pictus. The sequence continues at coordinate 7,467,657 of CM050173.1, forward strand.
TACCCAATAGGTTGGGGAATTAATTTATTGTTTTTGGTCTGCAAATAAACAGGCTATTTGCAACACACTGCTGGAAAATATTATATCAAGCAAACATATACACATCCATCCTATCATTTTCACATGTTTATATATATATATATATATATATATATATATATATATATATTTTTTTTTTATGTATAAAAAGGTAAAACATTTTAGTAAATTATATGCATTCATTTTTAATTCTTCATCTATTAGCATTCCTAGGAATGTCACTATATATATATATATATATATATATATATATATATATATATATATATATATATATATATATATATATATATATATATATATATTTACGCACACTGACATTCCTAGGACTGCTACTAGAAGTCTCCAAAACAAGCATCTGTGTCCAGGGTATTTTTATATTAACATCTAATATTAAACTAAGAATATTGTATTTCATTCCATGCAAGTTATGCGGTAGAGTTAGTTACAATGGAAAAGCTTTGTTACCAGTTTTCCCACAAAAAATCTTCATATCTGGATAATCTCCCACTTGAAATAGATGAGAGGTTGGTATAAATACATTTTTAGTTGCACACATTATTTAATACTGATAATGTAACACACATATCATAAGATAACATATATATATATATATATATATATATATATATATATATATATATATATATATATATATATATATATATATATATATATATTGTTA
>CM050173.1:7473380-7533380 GCA_027410445.1 Discoglossus pictus
ATAGGTGCTTTGATCACCCCCAGGATGATCATTCACCTTTCTGTAAAATCTGCCACTGCTGGTAGCACAGAGCTCTTACATTGTAGTGGGCCCTGGTGCTTTGCACCTACTTCACCAGCAGGAGCTCCTCTTCTGATTCCAGATGAGATAAGGGTGGTAAATAGCACAATGAACACTGTGAAGGGTATCACAAGTGTAATACATGTATAGTGGTATACATACAACACACCTCTAGTATGGTCCATGTGACAAATGCCTGAGAAAGTAATGGAGGATCACACATTAGTGAATACTGAGAAGTCTGTTCTGAACACAATAAAACATGAAATAAGAATTTGCACTAATTTTGGCTTATATAAAAATGTCAATGAGGTAAGTGAATCATTTTTTCCTCAATGTAATTGTTAAATAAAATGTTTTCTTCATTTACTTCAAAGAAGTCCCCCAGAATAACAGATTGTCATCTTCTAGAGCCTCCCCCTTTCTCAGTAACCCCTCTGCAATCTTCATTCTTTCAGATCTTCCTACTACTAAACTAATGCTGCTACATGCAGACGCACAGTATGTCACTGTATGTTTGCTAACAGCATGACACTGGATGTAAAATATGGCAGCAAGAAACTGAGCAGTTCTAGAAGATGAGAATCATGGGACTCCTTAAAAGTAAGTGAAATGCCAAATTTATACTGATAAATCCGCAACTCAGGGGACTTTTGAATCATAAAAAATACCTTTTGCTGTATTTGACATCTTACAAACACATCATTATTATTGGAACCCACAATAAGAAAAATGTGATTCATCCCAGAACCCACGTGCGGTACTGTGCATTCATATTATCTAAGTAGTAAATCTTATCATAAGCAATGTTTCATTTTATTGTTTAAAAAAAAATTACAAATGTATCTTTTGTAAGAAAGCTTACACTGAAAATAGTTGTTTTCCTCGCCATCTTTAAACTGTTGCTCCTCCCATTTTTTCCAACTGTGGCAGAGTGTGGGGCGGTTTCCTCTAGTTGCCGTTTTGCTGAACAGATTTCCTGGAGTTTAAAAAATTGTGTGGCACAGTGTGTAAAACGGGGAGACATCCTTGTCTAGAGTTGCACTGCCTAAAAATTATAAAAGCAGGACCATCAAATCTACATAGGATCTTTCCTTTTATGAGTATGCCAGCAGTTGCAGCCAGGAGCTGCTAGGTGGCGCTGACGAAATTTTAGTCAGTTTTTAAGCTCTGCTCAGATTGTGCACAATTTCCAATCTTAAAACATTACCCTACCCCCTAACCCTAATGCTATGATATCAGAAGTCAATTTTAGCAGTGACATCTAGCCGATGCTCACCGCCACTGCTGCTGCCTGTGCTGGCGCACTCATAAAAGGAAAGGTCCTCTACATGCATCTCAGTACTTATGCGCAATTATATATCACTTTGGAGCTAATTAATTGATTCTTGCTACCAGCACTTATTACTACTGTATTATTGTGGTTGCTATCTTCCTTCTAATTTCAAGGGTTGTGTTTGCGTCATTCAGTTGTGTCCAACTCTCCATGACCTCATGAATTTCAACACACCATGCTGATCCATTTGGTATTCATGGCAGAAATACTGGAGTGGGTTGTCCTGTGGGCCACAGCGTAAAGCTCCTAGTTTTCCTAGGTGGTCTCCCATCCAAGTACTGACCAGGCCCAACCCTGCTTGGCTTCAGGGTGGTTAATTAGACCATAAGCTTGTAATGCTTATAAAGTGTTCCAGCTAGACCAGAAAATGGTTTAAAAAGTGCTAAATACTACAAAAATAGTTAAATTTATTAAAAACATACTTTTAAAATATGTTTCATGCAAACTAGGGAGACTTCTTTACAACCCCACGCAATCAAAACCATACTTGGGGCCCATCACTAATATCTCAATTATTCAAACGGTGTGCTTAAAAGCTTTACTTGGGTCTACCTAAAATCTTACAAATCCTAACTGGTTCTCCCCTCTGCAACTCATGAAGACAGTGTACTTCTAAGTACAGGGGTTGTCTCATAGTAACCAATCAATGGCAACATTCTGCAACATATTCCTTGAGTGAAGTCACTGGGGGAAGGAGGTAGAGATGGATTACTTGGTAATAGAGGTACATCTTGTGTCTGGCTGTGCTCATCCATAAATCTTGGCAAATATACTGGAATGGGTTGCCAGTTCCTTCTCCAATGGACCATGATTTGTCTAACCTTTCTGCTATGACCATCTTGTGTGACCCTACATGTGCACACAAGCCCCTTCACCACGACCACGTAGCAATCCAGAAGGGGCTGCATTATAGTAGTAGTACATATACATTAACTTCAGGGTTCCTCTCATCAATTAACTGAAATCTCCCCAGCTTTATTCAACAGAGCATCTTATTTAGGTGGGAGATATATATTAATACTTTAGTGAATGCATACCCCCTACCAATGTAAATAAGGAAGGGTGGACTTGTGGGGTGTGGTAAGAAACAGGACATCCCACATATGTAGACAATTATTAAAATGACATTAATATAAAAGGACTTAACATGTCAAAATGCAACACCCAATGAGGATGGTAAATGCTCTATATTTATTAATATCTTCATGAAATTATATATATACTAGCGAATTGCCCGTCAAAAAATGACGGCAATGAAATTGTAAGGTAGCTAAATTAGTAAATGAATATAGTGTACCTATTTTGAAGCATTGTGATGAAGAGCTGGCAATCTGTGTTGATGTTGCTGCAGCATTAGTGGTGTGGAGCTGCTGTGTAAGCATGCTGAATGTGTGCACTGTGTGGTATGAATATCCGTAGGTGGTTTGTGTCGTTTTGCGAGTTTCTTGTGGTGTTTTGCGAGTTTAGAGTGGTGTAGCCTCGTTTTCGTTTTGTTCGGCAGCCATTTTTTCTGTCGCTTAGATTTTTTTTTAGTCTCAAAAGTCTTTTATTTCGAGTAAAATCGAGGTGTAAGTTGCATTTTTGAGGTCCTGGGTGCTCCCTCTTGGTGTAGGTAAGGTTTTTATGTATGTGCTGTGTGTATGTATTGTGTTTTAAATGTTTGTATGTCGGCGTGTTGCGTCCGATGTTTGCGAGGTCGTAATGTGTGGTAACGTGTTTCGTAGGTTGTTTGCGTTCCTCGTAAAATTTAGCGAGTGTCGTAATTTGTGTGTCGTGTTTTTTGAGTAGCGACGTGAAGTTTGCGAGGGTTTGAGGCCCTTGCCCAGTGACCTCGCCAGCAACTGAGTCCCTCGCTTCGCGAGGGGCCTCAGTTGCTGGCATGGAGCGCCTTCGGCGCTCCATGCCAGCAACTGAGGCCCTTGCCCAGTGACCTCGCCAGCAACTGAGGCCCTCGCTTCGCGAGGGGCCTCAGTTGCTGACATGGAGCGCCTTTGGCGCTCCATGCCAGCAACTGAGGCCCGTGCCCAGTGACCTTGCCAGCAACTGAGGCCCTCGCTTCGCGAGGGGCCTCAGTTGCTGGCATGGAGCGCCTTCGGCGCTCCATGCCAGCAACTGAGGCCCTTGCCCAGTGACCTCGCTACGCGAGGGCCACGGCTCGCTGCGCGAGGGCCGCGGCTCGCTACGCGAGGGCCGCGGCTCGCTTCGCGAGCCCGCAAGCGTGAGCAACGACTCGTACGCTCACAACTATATATGTGATATATATATATATATATATAGGAGCACCACTTTTGGGCGAAGGAACCATGCGTGACGTCATGCACGCTCCAAAATTGCCTTTCAAATGCGCGCACCTGCACGCATTGACCCTCTATCCAGCTCTGTCACCCTCTAACTTTCCCCCTGTACCAGGTCTCTCTCTCCCTGTGCCCACCCTCTAACCCCAGGTCTCTCTCTCCCTGTGCCCACCCTCTAACCCCAGGTCTCTCTCTCCCTGTGCCCACCCTCTAACCCCAGGTCTCTCTCTCCCTGTGCCCACCCTCTAACCCCAGGTCTCTCTCTCCCTGTGCCCACCCTCTAACCCCAGGTCTCTCCCACTGTGCCCACCCTCTAACCCCAGGTGTTTCTCCCATGTGCCCACCCTCTAACCCCAGGTCTCTCTCCCCTGTGCCCACCCTCTAACCCTAGGTCTCTCTCCCCCTGTGCCCACCCTCTAACCCCAGGTCTCTCTCCCTCTGTGCACACCCTCTAACCCCAGGTCTCTCTCCCTCTGTGCACACCCTCTAACCCCAGGTCTCTCTCTCCCTCTGCCCACCCTCTAACCCCAGATCTCTCTCTCCCTCTGCCCACCCTCTGACCCCAGGTCTCTCTCTCCATGTGCCCACCCTCTAACCCCAGGTCTCTCTCCCGCTGTGCCCACCCTCTAACCCCAGGTCTTTTTCCCACTGTGCCCACCCTCTAACCCCAGGTCTCTCTTACACTGTGCCCACCCTCTAACCCCAGGTTTCTCGCCCCCTGTGCCCACCTTCTAACCCCAGATTTCTTGCCCCCTGTGCCCACCCTCTAACCACAGGTCTCTCTCCCCCTGTGCCCACCCTCTAACCCCAGGTCTCTCTCCCCCTGTGCCCACCCTCTAACCCCAGGTATCTCTCCCCCTGTGCCCACCCTCTAACCCCCAGGTCTTTCTCCCACTGTGCCCACCCTCTAACCCCAGGTCTCTCTTACACTGTGCCCACCCTCTAACCACAGGTCTCTCGCCCCCTGTTCCCACCTTCTAACCCCAGGTCTCTCGCCCCCTGTGCCCACCCTCTAACCACAGGTCTCTCTCCCCCTGTGCCCACCCTCTAACCACAGGTCTCTCTCCCCCAGTGCCCACCCTCTAACCCCAGGTCTCTCTCCCCCTGTGTCCACCCTCTAACCACAGGTCTCTCTCCCCCTGTGCCCACCCTCTAACCACAGGTCTCTCTCCCCCAGTGCCCACCCTCTAACCCCAGGTCTCTCTCCCCCTGTGCCCACCCTCTAACCACAGGTCTCTCTCCCCCTGTGCCCACCCTCTAACCACAGGTCTCTCTCCCCCAGTGCCCACCCTCTAACCCCAGGTCTCTCTCCCCCTGTGCCCACCCTCTAATCCCAGGTCTCTCTCCCCCTGTGCCCACCCTCTAACCCCAGGTGTCTCTTACACTGTGCCCACCCTCTAACCCCAGGTCTCTCTCCCCCTGTGCCCACCCTCTAACCACAGGTCTCTCTCCCCCTGTGCCCACCCTCTAACCACAGGTCTCTCTCCCCCAGTGCTTACCCTCTAAGCCTAGGTCTCTCTCCCCCAGTGCCCACACTCTAACCCCAGGTCTCTCTCCCACTGTGCCCACCGCCTAACCCCAGGTCTCTCTCCCACAAAGCCCACCATCTAACCCCAGGTCTCTCTCCCCCTGTGCCCACCCTCTAACCCCAGGTGTCTCTTACACTTTGCCTTGTCCCTCAATCCAGCTCTGTAACCCTCTAACTTTCCCCCTGTACCAGATCTCTCTCTCCCTGTGCCCACCCTCTAACCCCAGGTCTCTCTCTCCCTGTGCCCACCCTCTAACCCCAGGTCTCTCCCCCTGTGCCCACCCTCTAACCCCAGGTGTTTCTCCCATGTGCCCACCCTCTAACCCCAGGTCTCTCTCCCACTGTGCCCACCCTCTAACCCAAGGTATCTCTCCCCCTGTGCCCACCCTCTAACCCCAGGTCTCTCTCCCCCTGTGCCCACCCTCTAACCCAAGGTCTCTCTCCCCCTGTGACCACCCTCTAACCCCAGGTCTCTCTCTCCCTGTGCACACCCTCTAACTCCAGGTCTCTCTCCCCCTGTGCCCGCCCTCTAACCCCAGGTCTCGCCCCCTGTGCCCACCCCCTAACCCCAGGTCTCTCACCCCCTGTGCCCACCCTCTAACCACAGGTCTCTCTCCCCCTGTGCCCACCCTCTAACCACAGGTCTCTCTCCCCCAGTGCCCACCCTCTAACCCCAGGTCTCTCTCCCCCTGTGCCCACCCTCTAACCACAGGTCTCTCTCCCTCTGTGCCCACCCTCTAACCCCAGGTCTCTCTCTCCCTGTGCCCACCCTCTAATCCCAGGTCTCTCTCCCCCTGTGCCCACCCTCTAACCCCAGGTCTCTCTCCTCCTGTGCCCACCCTCTATCCCCAGGTCTTTCTCCCACTGTGCCCACCCTCTAACCCCAGGTCTCTCTTACACTGTGCCCGCCCTCTAACCCCAGGTCTTTCGCCCCCAGTGCCCACCCTCTAACCCCAGGTCTCTCTCCCCCTGTGCCCACCCTCTAACCACAGGTCTCTCTCCCCCTGTGCCCACCCTCTAACCACAGGTCTCTCTCCCCCAGTGCTTACCCTCTAAGCCTAGGTCTCTCTCCCCCAGTGCCCACACTCTAACCCCAGGTCTCTCTCCCCCTGTGCCCACCACCTAACCCCAGGTCTCTCTCCCACTGTGCCCACCGCCTAACCCCAGGTCTCTCTCCCACTGTGCCCACCGCCTAACCCCAGGTCTCTCTCCCACAGTGCCCACCCTCTAACCCCAGGTCTCTCTCCCCCTGTGCCCACCTCCTAACCCCAGGTCTCTCTCTCACTGTGCCCACCGCCTAACCCCAGGTCTCTCTCTCACTGTGCCCACCGCCTAACCCCAGGTCTTGCTCCCACAAAGCCCACCATCTAACCCCAGGTGTCTCTTACACTGTGCCCACTGTGTAAGAGACACCTGGGGTTAGAGGGTGGGCAAAGGGGGATAGAGACCTGGGGTTAGAGGGTGGGAACTCTGGGAGAGAGACCTGGGGTTAGAGGGTGGGCACAGCGTGAGAGAGATCTGGGGTTAGAGGGTGGGCACAGGGGGAGAAAGACCTGGGGTTAGAGGGTGGGAACAGGGGGAGAAAGACCTGGGGTTAGAGGGTGGGCACAGGGGGAGAAAGACCTGGGGTTAGAGGGTGGGCACAGGGGGAGAGAGACCTGGGGTTAGAGGGTGGGCACAGGGGTAGGAAAACCTGTGGTTAGAGGGTGGGCACAGCAGGAGAAAGAGCTGGGGTTAGGAGGTGGGCACAGGAGGAGAGAGACCTGGGGTTAGGAGGTGGGCACAGGGGGAGAGAGACCTGGGGTTAGGTGGTGGGCACAGGGGGAGAGCGACCTGGGGTTAGAGGGTGGGCACAGGGGGAGAGAGACCTGGTACAGGGGGAAAGTTAGAGGGTTACAGAGATGGATAGAGGGTAAATGCGGGCGTGTGTGGGTGTGCCCAAAAGTCAATGTGCCCAAATATATAGATAGATATTTATGACATTGAAAAACAACTCATATTTTAGATTTTTTAACAAGAAACTGGACACAATATTTGACTTCCAGAAGTGGCTCCAAATCATTTGGAAGCAGTATCAGTGGCTGTTTTCCATAGTAAGTAATTTTAATATAAAGTAGCAGTTACATTTACTATTCTGCACCTTTGGCACTGAGCACAGACGTAAGTGGGGTGATATTAAGGCTTCATCAATCATCTAAGGCCCTCACTATTCTCAACATCAGGTCCTCCTCCAGCTGGTATATGGCCAGAAACCACAGTCATAGGAGACCCATATTAGTGATATTTAAATTCAATATATACTATGGACAAAGCAAATATTTAATTTATTCAAAAGCAATAAGACTAAACAGATAGAGATCATTTAAGGAACACAAAAAGGAAAATGGATATATAATATATTACCAATAAACAGCTTAAAGGACCATTTTTTTTAAATAATATTTTAATAATATATTTTTTTATGATGGGTGTTACATTTTGCAACTTTATATGCAATTATTAATTACTGTTACATAGTTGCATGGTAATTGAGGTTGAAAAAAAAGACTTTTAGCCCATCAAGTTCAACCTTGTAAGATCTCCACTGATCTGCAATATGCGGATTAATATATTATCTAAATAGCTGCAGGTCCTTTGATGCTGATACAAATACTGGTGACATTATATATCTGGTGTACCGTGGCTGTCCTTTGTAAAAAAATCTTTTTTAATCATTGTAATTAAAACAATTAGTTTTTGTTTAATAAAGATCAATAAAAGTTAAGTTTTATGTTATTTCTTGGTCAGATATTTTATCCCTACAACAACTTGATATTAAGTCATGGACTTGGTAGAGACGTTATTGATAAGTACATTTGAATATGTCCTAGACTACACTAAATAGTAAACAAATTGTACCATTTACTATACAGTAAATATCGGCTCATGGATCGAGAGCTGGCTAAAGGACAGGAAGCAAAGGGTTGTTGTAAATGGAACATACTCCGATTGGACTAATGTGGTAAGTGGGGTTCCTCAGGGTTCAGTATTAGGTCCTATCCATTTTAACATATTTATTAATGACTTAGAGGTAGGATTGGAGTGTGGTGTCTCCATTTTCGCTGATGACATGAAGTTGTGCAAGGTAATTAAATCAGATAATGATGTGCTTTCCCTACAAAGGGATTTACATAAATTAGAGAAATGGGCGGCTAAATGGCAGATGAGATTTAATACAAATAAATGTAAAGTTATGCATCTGGGAAGGAAAAATAACCATGCAATTTATAATCTTAATGGAGCAAATCTAGGTGTATCAGATATTGAAAGGGATTTGGGAGTGCTTGTGGACAACCACCTAGGTAACAGTGCTCAATGCCAAGCAGCAGCTGCAAAGGTAAATAAAATATTAGCATGTATTAAGAAGGGTATAGAAGCCAGGGAAGCAAATATAATTCTGCCACTATACAAATCTCTAGTACGCCCTCATTTGGAATATGGAGGACACTTTTGGGCACCACTTCATAAAAAAGGACATTTTAGAGCTGGGAAAGGTACAGAGGAGGGCATCAAAACTAATAAGGGGAATGGAGGGGCTAGGTTATGAAGAAAGACTAACCAAATTAAACTTATTTTCTCTAGAAAAAAGGCATCTAAGTGGAGATATGATTACCTTATATAAATATATCCAGGGTCAGTATAAAGATTTGTCAAGGGAGCTTTTTGTGCCAAGAGGTTTTCAACTGACAAGAGGACATCCCTTGAGGCTAGAAGTAAAAAGATTCCACCTTAAAGAAAGAAAAGGGTTCTTCACAGTAAGGGTGGTAAATCTGTGGAATTCTCAACCAAAAGAGGATTTTATAGATAACTTTAAAAAAAAAGATTGGATATATATTTTTAAAAAGGGCACTCAGGGTTATCCTGGATAATTAGAGAGGGAGTACTGATCCAGGGATGAGTCCGATCTCCAGTATCTGGGGTCAGGAAATATTTTTTTTCCCCCTTTTGCGACCATTGGAAAAGTTTTGCTTGGGTTTTTCTGTTTGCTTTCCTCTGGATCAATTAACAATTACAGCTTTATTAAATTCACAAACTAAAACTTCTATAAAAAAAATATGCCCTGAGCTTATATAGAGCCCTATTCAATTGGTTAAATCACAATATAATAAGGCTGATTTTCTGCATATTGCAGAGGAGTTCAGAGGAGATATTAATGTTGAAGAAAGACTTTTAGCCCATGAAGTTCAATCCTTCTGTTACTATGTAACTGTGTAATTAGATGCTCTTTTTTTTTTTTACATTCTAAAAACATGTTGCTTATTTTCATCGGTATGTTACATTTAGATACAATACTTTTTATTTAAATGTAACAAACTGTTTCCACTGAAAATACAGATAGACACAAAGCAGGAGCGCCTCCCAACCTGACTCCTCATCTGCACTCCTTGGTATCTCTACCAGGCCCCATGTGATTATAGATTTACATATATTCAATGATCACATGGTATCACAACACATACTTTAGCATACATTTTATATATATACTAGCGACTTTCCCCACTCTCCCTCCCCTGTGTCACTTTTCCCCCCCTCTACCTCCCCTGTGTCTCTTTGCCCCACTCTACCTCCCTGGTGTCTCTTTGCCCCCCTCTCCCTCCCCTGTGTCTCTTTTCCCCCTCTTCCTCCCCTGTGTCTCTTTCCCACCCTCTCCCTCCCCTGTGTCTCTTTGCCCCACTCTACCTTTCCTGTGTCTCTTTGCCCCCCTCTACATTCCCTGTGTCTCTTTCCCCCTCTACCTCCCCTGTGTCTATTCCCCCCTCTACCTCCCCTGTGTCTCTTTCCCCCCTCTACCTCCCCTGTGTCTCTTTGCCCCACACTACCTCCCCTGTGTCTCTTTGCCCCACACTACCTCCCCTGTGTCTCTTTGCCCCCTCTACTTCCCCTGTGTCTCTTCCCCCCCTCTCCCTCCCTTGTGTCTCTTTCCCCCCTCTCCCTCCCCTATGTCTCTTTTCCCCCTCACCCTCCCCTGTGTCTCTTTGCCCCACTCTACCTTCTTTCTGTCTCTTTCCCCCCTCTACCTCCCCTGTGCCTCTTTGCCCCACTCTACCTTCTTTCTGTCTCTTTCCCCCCCTCTACCTCCCCTGTGTCTCTTTGCCCCACTCTACCTCCCCTGTGTCTCTCCCCCCCCCTCTCTTTCCCCCTCACCCTCCCCGTGTCTCTTTGCCCCACTCTACCTTCTTTCTGTCTCTTTCCCCCTCTATGTCCCCTGTGTCTCTTTGCCCCACTCTACCTTCTTTCTGTCTCTTTCCCCCTCTACCTCCCCTGTGTCTCTTTGCCCCACTCTACCTCCCCTGTGTCTCTTTCCCCCTCTCCCTCCCCTGTGCCTATTTCCCCCCTCTCCCTCCCCTGAGTCTCTTTTCCCCCTCTCCCTCCGCTGTGTCTCTTTCCCCACTCTTCCTCCCCTGTGTCTCTTTCACCCCTCTCCCACCCCTGTGTCTCTTTCCCCCCTCTCCCACCCCTGTGTCTCTTTTCCCCCTCTCCCTCCCCTGTGTCTCTTTTCCCTCTCTCCCTCCCCTGTGTCTCTTTCCCCCCTCCCTCCCCTGTGTCTCTTTCCCCACTCTTCCTCCCCTGTGTCTCTTTCCCCCTCTACCTCCCCTGTTTATCTTTCCCCCTCTCCCTCCCCTGTGTCTCTTTCCCCAATCTTCCTCCCCTGTGTCTCTTTCCCCCCTCTCCCACCCCTGTGTCTCTTTCCCCCCTCTCCCACCCCTGTGTCTCTTTCCCCACTCTACGTCCCCTGTGTTTCTTTTCCCCCTCTCCCTCCCTGGTCGACTTGATCTGGAGAAGTTCGATACTAAATCACAAAGGGGAGTATGTGTACATCACCAGACAATGTAGCAATCCAGGATGGGAACTCAAAAATAAATAAATAAATAAATATATATATATATATATATATATATATTTTGAGTTTCCATCCTGGATCGCTACATTGTCTGGTGAAGTGGCTTGTGTACTTTAATGAAGCTGTGAGCTATACCATGAAGGGTTGCCCAAGATGGTCAGGTCATAGCAGAGAGGTCAGACAAATCACCCCAGAACAAACTGGCAACCCATTCCAGTATCTTCGCCATGAAAACCTTATGGATTAGCACAGCCAGACACAAGATATGCTTGGCGTGCCGCATTCCATAGAGTCATGGAGAGTGGGACACGACTGAACAATAGTGAGATAGCCATGGGTGCCCAGTAATCTAGATGAATAATCTGAGTATTGCAGTATAAAATTATACCTTTTCTTATTGGACAATCACTTTTGAGAGTAGCGCTGTTCTTTCTCTTTCTGAGAGAAGATACTCTGGAAAACTCCTCATTCTAACCAATATGTCTGTCCAATAAAAAGGTATCACTGGAATACTTTGATTATATATATATATATATATATATATATATATATATATATATATATATATATATATATATATATATGTGTGTGTGTTTGACTTTTTTGTATGAAATAGCCACACATGGACCTGCTGTGCACATGTAATACTGCAGGCCCCACAATAGAGAAGACTACAGACATATACATAGCCATATAATAAGAGAGCAATTAGATAGTTAACCATTTCAGCTGATAATGAATGCTATAATGTGTTTAGCTGTGCTGTACACTAAGCTCTGCTACAGTCAGCTTCTGATCCAATCTATGGTGATAATGGACATGATGGGGCTACTGAGAATAAATCTAGTTATTGCAAGGTCTCATCTGCTGAATAAGAATCATGACCAGCACTTCAGTTTTTGCTTTCAGAGCCAAGTGTATTTCACTTTCCTGGGAGTGTAAGTAAACAAAGACGTTATTATCAGGGGAGTGGAGGAGCCATTAGTATCTTGGGTTGGGGGAGCAGCACTTACAGGCTCAGGAGCAGCTCCCCTTCCATTAGGAGCAGTCAGTGGGAGATGCAGAAAGGGCTTTTGGTTGCAGAACATTTTAATCACGATCATCATTATGAAAAGCCAAGTGTTTGGAGGCAGCAGCCCCATCAGTATAATAATGTACATCATGTTACATCTGGAGCACACACTGTGTATGAGATGGTCTGCTGATGGCTCAGTACAGATGCTGCCAATAAGGAGTGGTCCCTCTGTATGATTAATAATGCACAATGTGGGTATATTTAGTACATCTGGCACACTGTGCACCTCATCATCCCACAGACACCGTTACTAAGAGTTTTATGATATTGATTTGAAGGACCAACCAACCTCTGCAGGTCCTCTTAGTGTCCTCTCCACTGATGGTCTCAGGATCATTCCACCAGGTTACTCTCCAGGGCAGGCAGCAGATCATCTCCTGTACAGATGCGGCTCAGACGTCTGGGATCACAAGCTGCTCCAACACAAAGTTTAAAGGGCAACCACCAGCTGTGAGCTCCACCTGGATCCAGACCAGCCCCGCCGCTGATTGGCTGACCTGGAGCATGTGACCGCCTCTCTATATTGGGCAATATTTACTTCCTCAGCAATGAAACAAGTCCAGACTAAAGGATCAGGTGAAGCTCGGAGTGGTCAGAAGGGTCACCACCTCTAGGTCCCACCTGACCACCAAACACCCAGCCTGGGAATGAATTCTTACCTACAATATGCCACTTGCGGGGATGTGGTTGCCTTCTCACCCAAGTTCTGCCGTAGTGACCAGAGAGGTGTCTCCATGCAACCCTACCCTGGGAGGGGAGCAGATAGTCACTATGTAGGAGACCTCCCAGTTGGGGTCCACACGTCTTCTGCTCACCAGTCACCAGCACTTTATGCTCCATGCAGCCTGGATGTCTCTTATGAACCAAGTCCACCTGCTGACTACAATTTCTTACCCACCAGTTCTGATTATGACTTCCATTATGGATCTAACCCTTCCATGGAGGACACTGGTGGAAACATCCAATACCCAAGCTCTGTATTCCCAGGGAACGGATCCTTCATCCTCAATGGACAGTTACATTACAAGACATTTGGAGAAGAGGCTCCAATGGACCAAACCAAAGAGCAACTTGAGGTCTACACAGGCAACTATCAGAACTTGTCCCCCTCCTCTGGCACTTATCCAAAGCCAAACTCTCCAGCATCCGAGACACAAACCACAGTGAATACTTTTGACTGGATGAAAGTTAAAAGAAATGCTCCCAAAAAAAGTAAGTGAGACTTCCAATATATCTATCTGCACCATGTTTTACATTATTGGTGTGAATACTATGCTATCATAGAATCAGTTATGGTCATTATCCATTGATTGGGATATTTTAAGGACCAAACATGTATTTAATATACTATGACATGTCTTAGGAAAATGCTTAAAAATGCAATCTTGTGCCAGTGCAATCCTTATACATTGTTATATAGTCATTTATAATAAGTTATTATATTTCCTCTTCTAATGTAGAATAAGTTATTGACCTGTATTACTTTGCTTTTCTTACAGATATGCATTCAGAGTATGGAGCAGTCTGTCCAAGTAATACAATGAGAACCAACTTTAGTACCAAACAACTAACAGAACTGGAGAAGGAGTTTCACTTTAATAAGTATCTCACCAGAACCAGAAGGATAGAAATAGCAAACTCTCTGCAGCTGAATGATACCCAGGTCAAGATCTGGTTCCAGAACAGAAGGATGAAGCAAAAGAAAAGGGAAAGAGATGGCTCTCTGGCCACTTCACCCTCTTGTGTGGGACTTCAACAACTCTCATCGACAAAGAAGTCTGAAGCCCAGTCTCCTTGCAAGGAGCTTTCATCCTAAGGAATTTACCTGCAAACTTTATTTATGAAGCTGTGTTTGGATCCTTTGCTAATTCTGCACCAAGTTGCTTCCAGAGCAAGGGACCTTTGCACTAGACTCTATCATTACTTATCAGTTCTATATTTAAAATACATGTATATTATGTATTGTAAAAAAAATATTGTTTACATTTTCAGGTGTTATTTGAATTATATGACTTAATATACATTATGTGTGATGTGTACAAAGGTAATAGCATGCAGGGACAACCAATACCATTGTATTATATCTAGATTTGCCTTATGTGAAATGGATAATAAGTCATATACACATGCTATGCATGTGCACTGAGACTATGAGTGGATGTCACTTTATATAGGAAGAGGACACAGCAATGTAATGCTTTACCAAAGATACAAGTTGTTTGTATAATATACTATTGCACTATTAGGTCTGATCTTGCTATTTTTTTGTGCCTCAGTTAAACTGGATTTTCACCATTTTTATCCTGCAACTCTCAGGAAGATTAGGTTTATTTGTACATAATATGCACATGGGCTAAGTTTACAAGATTGTTCTGCTGTATATATGTTTTTTTTAAACAAAAGAAATAACTATGCAAATGGCATGTACTTTAATTGTTTTATAATAAAAATATATACATCTATTCGTGTTCATTTATTTTTATAAATGCTTGTGGGGATACCACCAGACTTTTTGTTTGATAAAAAAAAAACATTTTTAACAGTTTTTTTGGTCATAAAACCACCCCTTACCATGCGCATTTGTGACCTCCTTAAAGGAAAATGCCAATACAACCGGGGATCAAAGAAGATCTCGAGGAGGAGACTGCACTTACATTCAGTTTCTTTGTAAAATAAAAGAAAACCACGTGTATCTGTAAGATCAGACTTGTTCTTTACAATCACACTGGCGCATTTGTAAAGGCGCATCCACTTCAAAAGGAACTGGGTGGGAGAATTACAAATTCTCACTTTCAAAGTGAGAATCACAAAAGGCTGGTTAAATCAAAGAAACACGTGGCTGGGGTTCAAAGGGTCAGATGGACCCTCAATATTAAACCAATAATCAATATCAAGGAAATTCCCCATTTTCATATTGTACTGTACCCCAAGATAGGAGAAAGGAGACAATTGCGCAATTTGTTCAGACTTTTACGCATTTTTTCCACCTCAAAGATAGAGATATAGGACTGAAATTCACACTGGTATGTCATTTAATAGAACTATTAATTTATTCAGTTAATATATTAATACAATTAATATTATCAATATTATATAGTGTACCTGATATTTTATAGACATGTCTAGGATTAGTTATAGTGCCTCACCAGTGGATAAAATACTTGAATGTGTGGCCATCTGCCCATAGCAATCTAATGCTAATGATATGTTGGCTAAAACAACAGAGTCCTTGGTGGTGTGCCCATCAAAGCCTTCCCCCCCATGATGACCTGGGGTTGCCCCACAGTGTGCTTTGATATTCCAATGTCCCCTTCTTTGATCAACATCAAAATCCACACAAAAAAAGACATGTTTAGGAAATAAGATTTACCTCCATGGATCATTTTATATTTATTATCGCCACCATTGTGAATTATATCGTTAATAAATGAAGTAAAAACACTCTGTTCACCCCATATGCCAATATCAGATACCCTTTGGGATGATGACATGGGACAACAGACAAAAGTGTATTTGTCAAAGGAAGTCCCAGTGTACTCACTCCCTTTTAAATGTTTATTTCTGTCGAAAACTGAGTCCACTCTATCTGTGACACTTGTGACAGCAGAATGGTCCCCCATCCCACCCTAATCCTTGTAGGGCGCCTGGGTCACTTAAAGTTCACACAACACAATGGCACAAACCAACCTGCCCAACCCCACTTAGGTTCCAGGATTCTCATCTAGTTGCAAAGCTACTTTATTTGTTTTTTTATACTTTATAATGGCAAAATATCTGACTCCAAAACGAATAATTGTAACATTAACTACAATATTGCTAAAATAATAATTAGACAACACTATCAACCCTAATTCTTACTGAATATTATACTTGAATGCATATATTTACAGGAATTTATATATATATATATATATATATATATATATATATATATATATATATATATATATATATATATAAATATATATATAAATATATCAGTAAAGAAATAGATATATATAATATATATATATATATATATATATATATATATATATATATATATATACAAATAATACATTTGTAAGCCCATCCACAAGTCTACAAATAAGTGCATTTGAGTGAGGAGCTATGTGTAAAGTAGCATTTTGGATTTAAGAGCAAGAATGCATCCACTGCTTATTTGCATGTCCCCGCCCAGTGGCTCAGAATGCATTATAATAACTGTATTTCTGGGATTTCTGAGTGCATAAAAAGTTGTTAAACTTATTTTTAGACTTGCAGATGGGCTTTTAAATGTATTATTTGTTTCTGTACTCTTGTTGCTCACCATACACTAAATGGCTGTTTTATATATATATATATATATATATATATATATATATATATATATATATATATATATATATATATATATATAATTTTTGTTACTTGAATATTATTAAGTTTGTGATTGTTTGGTTTAATAAAGTTTATCCCACAAGGACTAATCCTTTTTAAATAATTGTCAAGAAATTGAATTGTTTTCCCCATATCTTGATTTCTTTCAATAAAGTATTTTAATTCAGTCCATTTTGGTAATTGGTTGGTTTCCAGTTTCTAAGTATTGTGGATTTTGCAACGAATTGTCAATATTTTGGTAACTTTATAAATAAGGTTTTTATCATTTGTTGCAGGATACATTAATGTCAAGTTGAACAAATGAACATTTCTTATCTTTACTGTTTAATAGATACAATAGATAAAGAATGTAAGACATTAAACGGTTCATACAGTCTTCTTTCCAAATGGGATCCTATTTTCATTATCAATGTTTTCAAATATTCTGATTGTCTCTAAAAAAACGTTTTTCTGTTCATGGCTTACAACTGCTGCTAACATTGGCCACATCACAAATAAGTGCTGTTTCTCTTTAATTTCACTTGATCAGCCTCTGTAGCACTAGGGGAGTTATAGTTTCTTTCTGTGTTTTTAGTTGGGAGAAAGTAGGAAAGGAATGGGAGTAATACCCTCACCCAATGCTGGAAACCAGAAATGGGACTTTCTAAAGGGTTCCCTGGTGGTCCAGTGGTTAGGATTCAGTGCTTTCACTGCTGCAAACTGAGTTTGATTCCAGTCATAGAACCAAGAGGTCACACCACCCTGAAACCAGGAGTTGTATGCTGTGGCCCACTGGAGAAGAAACTGTCAACCCACTCCAGTATCTCTGCCATGAAAACCCAGTGGATCAGCTTGGGGTCTTGTGATCCTTGAGGTCACGCACAGTCAGGCATGACTGAGAGACGCAAAAAAAAAAAAAAAACCTGCCTGAGTCACCAGTTGACTACTGTCTGACATCACAAATTGGGATGTGGTAATGTCTCTTTCCCCTTCCAGATCGCTACCTTGTTGTGGTACAGGGGCTTGTGTACTTCAATGAAGCTAGGAGCTATACCATGTATGATCAACCAAGATGGACAGGTGATTTCAGAGAGGTCAGACAAAGCTCAGTCCACTAAAGAAGCAACTGGCAACCCACTCCAGTATCTTTGCCAGGAAAACCTTATGGATAAGCACACCCGGACACAAGATACGCCTACAATGCTGCGGTCCATCCATGTGGTCACTGAGAGTCAGACATGATTGAAAAACAACAAAAATGTCTCTTTAATCACAGTTTTCCAAATTGATTTCACAGGTCAAAGTTGATATAGATGTTGCAATAATAGTAGAAAATACAGTGAGTTAGATTCTGTGAAGTGATCTTCTCTGTATTCACTAACCTTCTCCATCACTACATATTTGCTGTATTCACTAAGCAATGAGTCAAGGGAGGCAACTTTGCTATCCTAATGGCAGCACGTTGTGTCATCCAGTAATGACGTCTCATTGGTAATTTGCACTCTGTAATTCTATTATAATACAAGAAGAGAAAGGTAATACCGATAATCATGTTGGACTTAAGCACCCGGCTCAGGTTTAGTAGCAAAATTATTTTTGGTGTCCTTCTCTTTGCTTTTAAATTACCCTAAAATTACCTTAACTCCCTTAATACAAGGAGAATAAAACACAAGTAGTTATCATGACTTGTTATTAGCGGTCAAGGTGATAAAGAAGATAAGCATGTCCAAGTAAAAATGGTAAAAGTGACAGATACATATAACAGATAAATATAATTGTTTTATTGTTATGTTTCACAAACTGTGCATGCCCTTCTACTATATAACCCCTCCCCACTGCTAATCCTACTGGAGAAGGAACTGGTAAACCACTCCAGTAACTTTACCAGGATAACCTTATGGATATTTTGGGCACCACCTCACAAAAAAAACATTTTAGAGCTGGAAAAAGTACAGAGAAGGGCTACAAAACTAATAAGGGGAATGGAGGGGCTAAGTTATGAAGAAAGACTAGCAAAATTAAACTTATTTTCGCTAGAAAAAAGGCGTCTAAGAGGAGATATGATTACGTTATTTAAATACATCCAGGGTCAATATAAGGCTTTGTCAAGTGAACTTTTTGTAGCAAGAGATTTTCAACTGACAAGAGGACATCCCTTGAGGTTAGAGGAAAAAAGATTTCACCTTAAACAAAGAAAAGGGTTCTTCACAGTTAGGGTGGTTAAACTGTGGAATTCTCTACCAAAGGAGGTGGTGACAGCGAATTCGATAGACAACTTCAAAAAGGGGTTAGATATATTTCTGAATAAAGAGGGCATTCAAGGCTATCCTAGATAACTAGCAAGGAATATTGATCCAGGGAGAAATTTGATCGCCAGTTTCTGGGGTCAGGAAGGAATTTTGCTTTTTTTTCCCCTTATGAGACAATTGGCAAAGTTTCAATGTTTTTTTTTTTTATGTTTGCCTTCCTCTGGATCAATTAACAATAATTAACAATTAACAATAATAATAAATAGTCCAAATTAAAAAGATCAATAGAGATCTAAAAAGGTTGAACTTGATGGACTAACTCTTTATTCATTCTCCAATACTATACTATTAATAATTATTTAATCAATAATTTAATTAATAACTAATCCGCATATTGCAGATCAGAGGAGATCTTAACAAGGTTGAACTTGATGGACTGAAAGTCTTTTTTCAACCTTAATTACTATGTAACTATGTAACTATGATAGGCACGACCAGAGACATAATGATTGTGCCCGACTTGCTGCAGTCCATAGGGTCACAGAGAGTCGGAAATGACTGAACAATAAACTTATTACCTAACAGTGTAGATATTTTTCCTAATTTATTCATAAAATAACGCCTGACTTCTATATCAAAACTCATGCACTTCCACTTTTTACTTGCAAATATGTTATTTTTTGTGTGAATTATTCATATCTATAGCAAATTATATAAGAAATCAGAAACAATTGTGAAAAAGTGTCTGATTTTTCCCTAGAAAAATCTAAAATGAACCGTAGTCAGTATGCAAATAATATGCGCACCCACACATGACATCACAATAGCTCATTAACATAAAAATGTTACACATAATGTTCATAAAAAAAATGTTGACTTATTTATTTTGTAACAAATTGTTGGTTGTTAAGCTGCCCCAAAGTGCACGTTTTAAGCCAATATCCGAATAGCAGAAAACTGCCTCTTCAGTTTGAAGTGAAATGTACATGGAGACAGACACCAGACCATATAGGCCAGGTCAAGTGAAGTGAAGCAGAACAGACAAGACAGTAAACATAGACACATGAAGTGGGATGTGATGAAGTGGGCATTGTATCTCAACATATAATGCAATATGTGTACATGTGGGTGTAACAAAACACGACGGGTGTAACGAGCAGCTTGGGAGATGTAACAGGACAAAGCGGCGTGTCCGTGTAGGTTACGGTGTAGGTGGGAACAACAAAAACATGATGGCATGGGAGTTCAAATAGACTCCATAGTAGTAACTAGGAGGTGACCTCAAGCCAGCCATATGTGTATAAATCTACCACCCACAAAGAGTTTTGTTTTCAGTTTGTATTTTGTGATTCCTCTCGTTGAACCAATCAAATCAGGTAAGTAAAGCTTCTGTAGTCTAAAAGATTTAATACACAATACTATGATGAATATGCTGATACATTACATTAATACAACAAGTATTTGTATATCAAACATGGGCGTTCACATGGAAGGTTAAAGGCAATGTAAGTTTCCTGGATTATGAAGCATCTGATAGAGAAGAATCAGTAGTATATGCAAACATTTGTTGGCAATACCAAAATAAACATTAAAAACTCACCATGATGTTTGCTAAATCTCTTGAGTTTACAAGCAGTTGTTTTGGTGAGTTGACACCCCTGGATATCTCTGCTAAAATTAGCATAAAATTCATAATTCATTTTGGCCAATCACAGGCAGCTAATGCATTTTGATATATTGTAGCATTCAGTGATAGCAGTTTTTTACAGGAAGGAATCATGGGATGTGTAGTCCTCTGAAGCAGGAAGAGCCAGACACTGAGCTGTAGATCTCGTCATTGAGCTTCTGCTGGCGTGAAGGTTAGTAAAGCCTTAAAATCTGTACTCAAATGCAGTGTTTCTATTGGTAGGTACACTGTGCCTATGTAAGTAGCTCTGGGGGTGTGGAAATCAATATTTATTTTTTACATAAAATTAATGTGATGTGAGAAGGAACAACCGGAACACTTAGATATAGCTTTTTTACAACTATACTTTTTTTTTTACCTATTTTTTTTAGGGATTTAGCTGGATTTAGAATAATCCAACGTTATAATCAGAACTAGCAGCGGTGCCAAGTTAACAGGAAGTAGAAAAAAAATCGAATTATTTTGTAGCGAAGATAATGATAAATATATTTGATAATGCTTATCTGCTTCTCCATGGAGAAAAGCAAAGCACTTGTAGTTATTATCTTTATTAATTCAATTAAACCTTATTTATAAAGAATTCATATTTTATGCAGCATTATTTACCATGTAAAATACTTTATATATAGAGGTATGTGACATATAACAGTAGATTAAACATCTTGATACAAATGACATATAGGTCTCGGCTAATGAGCTTACATTCTAATGGCGATGGTTAGAAAAGCCGTATAGAAGGAGTAGGGGAGATGAGTAAAGTAGTAGGTTGGCTGCGTCTTATGGGGAAACATGGCCCGGCAGGTCAGTTGATATCTCAGTTGATGCAGTTATAGGTTGTAGTTGTGAGGACTATAGGTGACCGACATCTTTGAAAAGCTGGGTTTTAAAGATTTCTTAAAGCTGAATTCTGTCACAGTAAATGATGATTGGCCCAAAGGTCAGGAGCTGCTTGGAAGAAGTCCTGTAGGTGGGAGTGGGAGGTGGTAATTAGAGAGAAAGAAAGCAGCAGGTCCTGAGCAGACTGAAGGGGTCAGTTCGCTGTTTACTTGGAGACTTGAGCAGTGCGGACATATTAAGGGTTATATATGTAAGGCTCAAGATTTTAAAATGTATTTTATAGGGTAGGGGGGACTCATGGGGAGATTGATTAATAGCTGAAATTTAGTTGGGTTGGTAAGGTGGATTACTAAATTAGTACCGATCACTACAATTATTATTATTTACTTTATTTGTGACGCGCCAACATATTCCGTAGTTCTCTTTCTTTTTTTTTCTTTTTTTTTTTTTTCTGTTTGTTTGAGTGTGTATAAATATTGATGTTTTGATATTTGGATTTTAATGTTTGTAAACTTTGTATTATATAAAAAAGTATATAAAAAAAATTCCGTAGCGCTGTACAGGGGTAAGTTCAAGTTAAAAACATTAACAATATTAACAGAATGCAAAATAATGGAGGGCTAAGTCTTTGAGCTTAAAATCATACATACACAGTGCTTTCCCTAAAGCACTTAGTAAGATTGAAAACTCACAAACTTACAAACTAAAGGGTAAGGGTGAGGCTTAGAACGATGATAGATGTGATGTGTATATCAAGGCTGAAGGTGATAAGATGAGTTTTTAGTGAGGTTTAGAAGGTTTTGAGGCAGGAGGATAGTCTAGTGGAGCGAGGCAAGGAGTTCCAGAGAATAGGGGCAGTAGGAGAAAAGGGAGTGAGAGGAGGGGATAAGAGAGGAAGAAAGAAGGGCGGTTGACAGAGTACTTAGAGATGAGAGCAGAGATATAAAGGAATGCACTATTTTATTCTGGAGGCTCTGGGAAGCCAATGGCGTGACAGAGAGAGAGGTGCTGTGGACATCGAGTACTGAGTTTGGTAGATGAGTCTTGCGAAGGGGTCATTATGGATCGAAGTGAAGAGAGACGGGTGATGGGGAGGCCAATAAGGAGAGAGTTGCAGTAGTCAAGGTGTGATATGATAAGAGAGTCTATGAGAGATTTTGTATCTTGTGGGAGAAAGTGACATGTTTTGGAAATGTTTTTTAGGTGAAAATGACAAGATTTTCTGTGTGATTGTATGTGAGGAATGAAAGAGCTGGCAGGGTCCTGTAGAACCCCAAGACAACGGGCCTGGGAGGTGAGAGTGATAACAGAAATATATGTGGAGTGGAAACTGGGGTAGAAGGTGGGAAGATTAGAAGCTTAGTCTTTGATATGTTGAGTTTGTGTTGACGGGCGGACATCCAGGGGGATACGATAGAGAGGAAATTGGCCACTTGTGCTAGAAGAAAGGGGGCTAGATCTGGTGCTGAGAGGTAGATTTTACATACAACTAACCAATAACGCAAACCTCAATGATATTAGCCCGTGATTCTTGTGTATGCTGCATTGCAGCCCTTCATGGCCTATTGCGGCCGCTATCATAATGAAGCTACACCATTAATTCATGTTATACAGGAAATTACACTTTTACAATTAATCTGCAAAATATTTTTCATTCAGTATATTTGAAACATTTAGGAGAAACAGAGAGGAATTAAAAAAGAAAAAAAAAAGCTAAATAAGTGAATTTGGAACGAGATAACCAAACAAAAGCTTTAATCAGTGACTATTTTGGTAGAAAAATTCACACATAGTTAACATGTAAAAATAATGATTGCTCTTAAGAATAAGAGCAGTTGCATGGATCATTTTGACTTACCAATTAAAAGACTGGAACACCCAATGCAGACATGACAGGTTATCCAAGATATCCTGTAGAGGATACAACATAGGATAAAAATGAGTGTGGGGGGAATCTGCTATAGTAAATATCTCTGTTCAAGCATTACAATATATCAAGGCTCAAAAAAGAGAAGTGAATAATATGACAGGTTGCTTCATAATATTCCCATGACATCATGGCCGGATTACCCATTAGGCCAACTAGGCAGCCGCCAAGAAAAAAAAAAATGGTTCGGGCTTAAAAAAAATGAAATGTTGCAGTTCATAGACTGGCTACTAGGGGGTAACCACCTAGAACAAGACAGTTACAATAGGAAAGGAAACTTACATGAACAGAAAAGCAAAAATGGGTCCATGAAGGGCCTCTTCCACTTCACTGCCTAAGGGCTCCAAAAAGGTAGATACAGCCCTGCATGCCGGCATGGCCAAAACATGTTGAACGCTTTATACTTTTATTGCTGTCAAGATATTACATTGAATGAAAAGGTATTTAGTGATAAAAGACATATTTAAAGAGTATGAGGTTTGGAAAATAAAAGTTACTGTGAAAATATAAATAAAACATTAGATGAAGGACACAAAATATATTATATACACAACTGATAATGTATTTACATTTTGTAACTAAGTCAAGGTATGTCTAAAAATGATCTTTCTAACAGAAGGAAAGATATTACCCTCTTTCAAGGTCCACATTCACCAATCTCATGGGCCAACTCTCAGCGGCTATATATCCCAGCAGGAGGCCCATTTCCTGTATCATGGAGCGAATAAACAATCTTCCATAGAACCTCCTCAAAGGCTGGAACAATTGTTTCCAATGTTTTGCAAATATGCTTCTAGTAGCCACAAATATCTGATTTGATTGAAATTGTGCATTTTTAGAAAGACCTGGGAGTGGTAAACCTAATAATGCCTCTTCTGGTTTTTGAGGAATAACTGTATCCCATAGTTTCTCCAGGGTATTATAGGTCGCCATCCAAATATGCTGAACTTTGGGGCAACCCCATAACATATGTTTTAAGGAACCTATGGTGTTGCAACCTCTGGAGCAATTGCCATCCAAATGACTATTTGAACAGTGGAGTCTAGCTGGGGTAACGTACCATCTCAAGATAGTTTTGTAAACATTTTCCTTCAATATAATGTTTAAAGAGGAGTTTGCTGCGTTTTTGATAATTATACCCCATTGTTCATCATCTAGGCTAATATTGAGATCAGCCTCCCAGGAGGCCCTATAGGACAAATTATAAGGCGTGGCCTGGTCATTTATAAAGAATAGTGAGCTTTTTTTTTACCTTTTGAGTTGTGTAAGAAACAATGCTCAAAGGGAGTTTTGCTATTTAATTTTTTTTTTTTTTGCAATTTGACCCACTTGTGTGCTAATCATCATCAGATTAAGCCATTCTTTGTGTAGCAATCAGTGATTTATGCCAAAGTCCGATGGAGACCAGTTTGGACATTCTAACAGTACATCTGCAACAATTGTTATCTGACTTCTAATCCTCCAAGCGAATAGGGTATTTTTATTGATTGATAAGTCGACATGGGGTAGCCACAATGCCGTTAGTCATGAGCCATTTCGTAGTAGAGGAGTTCTCTTGTTGATTTGCTTCCATAGTACGATGGAGTGACTCAGACACATCGGAAAGTGATTTTAAATCAATACTCTGATCGATGCTTAGCCATAGTATTTGGTTCAGAAGAATATTTTGGTCCCATAAAACTTGACGTTCTATCTCCACCCAAACTGGGGGGGGGGGGGCTCTATTAATATGCCATTTAGCCATTTGGGCTAATCTCGCCGCCTTATAGTATAGTAGAACATCAGGAGTTGCTAAGCCTCCTTTCTGTTTTGATGCTGTCATGGTCGCCCTATTTATTCTAGGTTTCTTATTGCCCCAGATTAATTTAAATATTGCTTTTTGCAATGTTGCTATGTCTTTAAGATTTATCGATGATGGAATAGCAGTTTACGGAGGGTGTTCATTTTAATGGCGTGTATTTTACCAAACCACAAGATATTTAATGAAGACCAGGTGCGAAGATCTGTATATATTTCTTTAAAGATAATAAGGTAATTGGCATCATATATCTGTTTAGTAAATTTAGGGATATGAATACCTAGGTACTTTATATGATGCGAGGACCATTTAAAGGGATAGTTTAAGGTCAGCAAATTTTCCAGTTGCTTGGGCAATGAGACATTAAGAGCTTCACTTTTATTTGCGTTAATTTTAAACCCTGATATATGACCAAAATACATTTTGTAACTTGTTTGGAATGCCCATTAATAAAGTGACAAATAGCACTAACATCCATGATGAAAGCTTCTAATAAAACCTCTGCAACTTACCTTTAAAGCGATATGTAAGTGAGCTGGACTATGAGTGCATCTGATAGACGAGAATTAGTAGCGTATGAAAACATTTTGTTGCATGAAAAAATACCAAAATAAGCATTTAAACACTTACCTTGAAGTTAGCAAAATATTTTTTAATTTCTGTCAGTTAAAACTTAGGGTTAACAACCTCCAAACCCAGGCTAAACTGGTATACAATTTGAAAAATAGTTTTGGCCAACCAGGAGGAAGTAAAGACCGAAACATTTGTATCACAATCTGGCAGTTACTGTCTCCTTATGGGCAATTTCAGCTGTGACCCCACCAACCATCATTTCCTTTAGAGGTCACACACTGTACCCTGCAGGGTACACTTTATATAAGCTTCCTAGGGGTATCAGTATCTAGCATATAAATATGTAAGTACATTCAACTTTTCTATATAATGCATACTTTTCTACTAATCAGTAGCTGTTTATTAGGAATCATTTGAAACCCAGGAAACTTACATATCTCCTTAAATAAAGTTTATTTTATACTTAAAAGTACTCTAGAGAAGATAACCAATCTATGTAAAAGTTATGAAACTTGTCTAGTTTACCCCGTATAGCGCTATGGAATATTTTGGTGCGTTACAAATACGGGATAATAATAATAATAATAATAATAGTTTGCTAGTTCCTCCTCCATGTTTGGGGCTGGTGTTTTATGTCCCACTGGTGAAGTCTTGCAGTGGAATGAGAGGCTAATAGGAAGCATGGCTTTGTGGGTAACATGGAGGTTGTCATCGGGATACAGTGACTAATTATCAGTTTTTTGGGGCTAAATTTACTA
This sequence comes from Discoglossus pictus, assembly GCA_027410445.1. Lineage (NCBI taxonomy): Eukaryota > Metazoa > Chordata > Amphibia > Anura > Alytidae > Discoglossus > Discoglossus pictus. The sequence goes on from CM050173.1 coordinate 7,499,743, forward strand.
ATTGCACATTATCTCATATACACTTTGTACTATTTTCTATCCCTTCCTGGATCGCTACTTTGTTGTGGTGAAGGGGCTTGTGTACTACCATATACGGATACCCAAGATGGGCAGGTCATAGCAGAGAAATCAGACAAATCACGGTCCATTGGAGAAGGAACTGGCAACCCACTCCAGTATCTTTGTCAAGAAAACCTTATGGATAAGTACAACAAGACACAAGATGGTGGGGTTCAGTGGGATTTTTTGGATAATTGAATCTGATTGAAACTGACATCACCCTCTTCTCCCTCTCAGATCCAGACGCAGGCAGCTTGCATCAATAGATCCCAGCACTCAGAAATGTAAACACACCTCCCACTAGAGCCCTAGTTGTGATCATTAGATGATATTCACAAGAATAGTCCTTCTCTAAATGCATCACACGGGTTCCCTGATGGTCCAGTGGTTAGGATTCGGTGCTTTCACCGCTGTAACCTGGGTTTGATTCCAAGTCAGGGGAAAAAGAGGTCACACCACCTTGAAGCCAAGCAGGGCTGGGCCTGGTCAGTACTTGGACGGGAGACCACCTAGGAATACTAGTAGCTGTATGCTGTGGCCCACTGGAGCAGGAACTGGCCACCCTTCCCTGTATCTCTGCCAAGAATACTGAGTGGATCAGCATGACCATGGACATAAAGATGTCCTGGTGTGTTATGGTCCAAGCGGGTCACAGAGAGTCGGAAACAACTGAACTATGCAAAGCAAAATAAAACTCATAATAAAACTGCCCTCCAACACCACTATGAATAATACTGAGACGTGCCTATTCCTAAGATATTTTACTTTGCTGTTTTATTACAATATAAATTGTGCAGCTTGCATAGGATATAACAATTTTTTTTTGATAATTATAATAACTGCAAATATGCGGTGCTAATATATCAGGAAGTGGGTGTGGTGTCAGGGAATACATTGAAGAGGCATACTGCTATCTGCCCCAATCTATTGTGACAAGCTTAGTGAATTTAGGCCATTGACACATTATTGTCTCTAACAGTGTAGATAATAATACAATAGTTTTACATTAGGGGTTTGTGGAATATAAATGTAAAGGTATATGTCTGTTGTGGGATATCCTGAGTGTATCCGTCTGATTGGAAGTCTCATATCATATAATTTTATTGAGGAATTCTGTATATTTGTAATTAAAAGTTTGACATTTCTTGTATGTGCTCCACCCCCAAGGCACCTATGTAGGCAGAGTGTCCTGGCCAATCAGCTGTGCGGAGTTTGGTCCTACCGAAACAGCTGTCAGCATCATGGCTGCCTCCCGTGCAGCTTTATCACAGTTATTGAGAGGGAAAAAAGATACATTATTGTACCTGCCTCTGATTGGCCACAAGTAATTATGAATTTTATTCTGATCTAGCTTGGATTTTCAGGGGCGTTCCTTCTCAAAATCAACTGCCTGAGAGCTTAAGAAATTCTGCAAACTTTAGGAAACTTCCAAATATATTTAACTGGCGCCTTGCCTGTCAAAAAATGACGGCAATAATATTGTAAGGCAGATAATGCTGTTTGGTTGAGACATTAATTTTGTTGGTGTTCCGAGATCCTTCAGCGCTCATTGCGAGCCTCATGCTAATGAAATAATTAATAAATGCATATACTTTACCTATTTGAAAGTAATATATGCAGGAAGCATTGTGAAGAAGAGCTGACAATCTGTTTTGATGTTGCTGAAGCATACAATGTCGGTTTGCAGTGATGTGTAAGTGTCAGCAATGTGTGTAGTGTAAATAGGCTGCGTGCGCAAGGAAAAGCCGTTAGGGTAGCTGTGTACTTCCGCATTGTGTAAGTTAGTGTTGTAAAATGGTGGCTAATGTGTATGTGGTACGCGTCTGTGGATGATGTAGCGTCCTTGCTAATAGTGTATCTTGTACCTCGTACGGCTTTTTCGGAAAATCCGTCTGTGCTTGGTGGTGTTTTGCGTGTTTAGAGTCCTGTAGCCTCATTTTCGTTTTTTTCGGTGGACATTTTTTCTCTTGCTTAGGGGATTTTCGTGTGTCTAAACTCTTGAACTTGGACTTTAATTGAGGTGTAACTTCCCTTGCAGAGGTCCTGGGTGCCCCCCTTGCTGTAGGTAAGCTTTTTATGTGTTTGTTGTGTGTATTTATTGTGTTTTTAATGTTTTCATGTGAGCGCGGTTCAGGCGCTATGGTCGTATTTTTGCGAGGGTGTAATGCGTTAGCAACAAAGCGCATGCTCACAACTATATATGGGATGCAGATGATAAGCAAACTACAATTAAAGGTAACTCTGTGTAGTTAGTCCATATTTTGATGCATTTGCCTGATATGAAATAAGTGTGTAAAAGTCTAATAGTATAAAATCAGTTAATAAATATGAATATGAACATGTTCTTTGCAGATCTCAAAAACTAAAATGAAAATGATTCTGAATAAAGTGAAAAAAAATAAAATATGCAAATTGTCTTAATGTATGAAGCAAATGACAAAATATGTAGAATTATACCCCCTGTCACAATGCAGTTGTTTAATTACAAAGCAATTTAAAATTGCTAAATATTTTTTCTCTCTGAGCATTATATTCTTTCTCCTTCTGCTGCTTTCACTTCAATTTGCTCCTCATTTCAACATCTTTGTGCTAAACAGTGTTTTCTTAAATGACTTTAACTTATTACCAGGACAGCACAGACACCAGATCTTGACATTCCCAAAATAAATGTATTTACCTCCATTGATCAATAGAGTAGAGGATTTGTGTAATCATATTTTCTCCCATTTTACTTCATATTTGTTAGCTCCAGGCTAACACATTCCGCATAACTAATACTCCGCCCCCCACATTACTTCTTACCCAGTGTCCCCATTCATCATATGTCTTGATGCTGTTGAAATATAAATTCACACAAATTATCAAAGGTTTTTGAAAAATAAAATGAATATGATCCTTAGAACACCTATTTTATAATATCCTATAACATAAAATGTAACCTTTGTTATATAATATACAAATTATCTTGTGACAATTTGTGTAAAAGTGGGTCTCAAACTGTAGATAAAATTACCAGATAATTTTAATATTATATAATAAAGGTAAAATTTAATTTTATAAGGTATTATATAAGGTTAAAACTTAAATTATAGGGTGTTATAAAATAGGTGTTCTAAGGGTCAATTCCTTTTATTCGCCCAAAATAAGTCATAATTAATCACTTTTAAATAATAAACATACTGACAATAAGTGAATTTGATGCCATTCAATTTATTTCCACACAATAATCCAGACCGGCTATAATATGGCTCCTTGATTGTAGATTTGTAATGTTTCTACATTCCTGCCATCTATATCCCCTTGATGTTCCGTGATCTACTTCTAGGACCCCTTTCGGATCACTACCTTGTCTTGGTGAAGTGGCTGGTGTACCTTAATGAAGCTTTGAGCTATAATATGTAGGGTCAACCAAGATGGGCAGGTCCTTGCAGAGAGGTCAGATAAATCGCAGTCCACTGGAGAAGAACTGGCAACCCACTCCAATATCATTGGCATAGAAACCATATGGATAAGCACAACCAGAAACACATACAGATGTACCTGGAGTGCTGCTTCCATACAGTCACAGAGAGTTGGACACAACTGAAGGACAGAACCACTTTCTAGGAACAAGCATGCATGACAAGACAATTGAAAGAACTGTGATTTACATGAACTATTTCTTGATTTTGTTTATTATTAATTATGTCATTATTTATTGATAATTACATCTTTTTCATTTAAAATAGGAATAAATAAAGGATTTTGGAAGTACATTAAATAATATCTACAGTTCTTATGTTATGGTTGGTGTAGTATTGAATACATTTTTCTCTCTTAAAACAACAAGAAAAAATAAACAAGCTTTATATTTCTTTCTATGTATATATACCTTGTCCCCTTTCATATACATGTATTTAATCATTAAAACGGTATTAAGACTACAGTATAGGAATACTCTGCGTTACTAATCTAGGGCCCTATTCTAATGCCCAATTCATACATTTATACAAAATAAAAATGCCACACATTCTATTAGCGCCTCGCAATCCGATTACTAGTTCCTCGCCCACAATCACTACGAGACAGGCAAAGACGCAAAACGGACCTTAGAACTCCATTTAGCTCAGCTCGAATATTACGTGCTCTGTTTAATTAAAGTTACACAAAATCGATATTCTATTAGACCCGGGGCGCTAGATCACAAATAAAGTCTGAAAAAGAATCAAGTTTCTGTTCTAAAATAATATGAGTACTTAATAGGACTCACAAGGGCTTTTTCCAACACTTATTATAGCTGTAACAGCTTCTAAACACACAATACTGTACTATGAAAGCATGGGAAGGCATGGAAAGACATTAGAATTAATGGCAGAGCACTCCAACCCACAAATATGCAATAAAAAATATATAATTTGTAACTGTTATTTCTGAGTAATATCGATCAAGAGGTTAATACATATCATGAAACCCTAAAACAGATGCTCTAATGCATTTTATAGATTGCTATATTATGTGAATCCGTTCAACAAATATTACCTTTTGGCACTAATTAATTTGTAGCCTCTGATTGCAGATTACGTGTAACTTCCATATTTTTATTATTGGCTGTGTCTGAGAAGTAAATTACATGCTTGCTTATATATTGTCAGATCATATGATCACGCCCTCTGAAATCAGACTTAAAAAGGCAGGGTTTACAAGTTCAGCCTTGCGGTCGGAATTTGTGAGCCAATAGAATACATCTAAACATTTATATAAAAAAAACAACACCTACAGCCAAATTGAGTTTGAGGCATTTGTGAGTACCTTATAGCATAGGTCTTGATCATTCATCTGACCTTTTTGAAAGACATGCCTTTGCCAAATTGAAAATATGACTAATGGACCACAGCACACCAACCACAATTATGCCTTTTTTGTGCTGATCCATAATGTTTTCATTGCCAGATTTGTCTGACCACAACAAGTTAGCGATCCAGAAGGGGATCATCTTGTTTATATGGATATATTCCTGAATGCAATGCCTTAGTGCTATTGGAGTGAAGCTTGTTGGTCCATAGTTCTCTGGATATGCTCTGGTACTGAGCTTGTGGAGAATGGGCCCTGAAAAATTAGAAATAATGGCAATTGTTTTTTTCCTTCCCAAATTATTATTTTTTATTTAAATAAAGTATAATGGGCTATTTTATCTGCTTATTCTTCTAGTTTATATACCGTATATACTTGAATATAAGCCGACCCGAGTATAAGCCGAGGCACCTATTTTATTACAAAATACTGGGAAAAATGAGTGACTCGAGTATAAGCCGAGGGTGGCAAATGTGCTGCCCCCTGTGTCCCTTTTGTGCCTTCTGTGTCCCCCTCCCTCTCCCGTGTCTCTTCTCCCCTATCCCTTCCCTGTGTCTCTCCCCCCCTCTCCCTTCCCTGTGTCTCTTCCCCCCTCTCCCTTCCCTGTGTCTCTTCCCCACCCCCCTCATCCTCAACCTCCCTCCTCATCATCCCTCCTCATCCTCAACCCCCCATCCTCAACCCCCCCATCCTCAACCCCCTCCTCAACCCCCTCCTCAACCTCAACCCCCCCTCCTCATCCTCAACCCCCTCCTCAACCTCCCTCCTCAACCTCAACCCCCCCATCCTCAACCCCCTTCTCAACCTCCCTCCTCATCCTCAACCTCCCTCCTCATCCTCAACCCCCTCCTCAACCTCCCTCCTCAACCTCAAACCCCCCATCCTCAACTCCCTTCACACCCTCCCTCCTCAACCTCAACCACCCCATCCTCAACCCCCTCCTCAACCTCCCTCCTCAACCTCAACCCCCCCATCGTCAACCCCCTCCTAAACCTCCCTTGTCATCCTCAACCCCCCCTCATTCTAACCCCCCCCCCCTCATACTACCCCTCTAAATACCCCCCCCCCCCCTCCCCTCACTTTCCTTCTCTGGCCTCCGCTCCTTCCGGGTCTTGATGTGGCACGCATGTGACGTCACAGCATTAGAGACACAGGGGGTACAGAGACACAAGGGGGGGTTAGAGAGACACGGGGGGGGGGGGGGTAGAGAGACACAAGGGGGGGGTAGACAGTTACGGGGAGAAAGTGACTTGAGTATAAGCCGAGGGGGCTCTTTTTAGCCTTAAAAAAAGGGCTGAAAAACTCAGTTTATACTTGAGTATATACGGTAAGTATTTTGCAATGCAAGTACACCCCGTGCACAGTTCATATAAGAAAACTATAAGAAAACGGCATCAATGCCAACCCCTGCCCCTCTGTAATGGTGCGATGACTCTGTTTAAGGTACATGTGCAGCATCTAATGTGTTTTGCTCTAGAGCATCACAATGCGTAGTTACACTCACATACCTGGCTGTCATATATAGCAAGATACTTTGCATTAATATTTGATGCCGCATTGACACATTTTTCTTAGAAAGTGATATAGTGAGAGGTTACACAAAACCAATAGTTGGTTTCGGAAGATTTATTTTATTGTGGTAGGTGTCAATTTCTCCTCCATTTGCCTTTGTTAATCAGATTTATTCCACCTTGTATAACCTGCATTGGCTCCTCATGAAAAATGTATGATATGGTAAACACAACATTAATATACTAAATACACGCAATGATGCACTTTCAGGAGGCATGATAAACAGCAAGTGATAGGTTATTTGGCACGGCCTGCTAGTATGAAGTCTAGATCGATCAATATAAAAATGGAAAAAACTTTATTAATGTCAATGTGAAAAAATATGCAGCTGTTTAAAAAGGGCCACTTGTAAAAATAGGGGCTTGAGGGGTAAGCTCTACTAAGCAAAATATTACTGGAGATGTAAGATACCAGCTAAATCTCCAAGAGCCCAAGAACACTCACAAAAACTGATAGATGCAGAGAAGGAATCCTGTGATCTAATGATCCTCCTAACTGGAAGGCTCCACTTGTTAGATGCCCCAAAGCCAGCTATATGCCCCGCAATAACAACAGAAAGCCTGTCTTGGGATGGAGTGATGGTACTGTCATAATTACTAGACACCAGTTAGTGGGTTATGGAGGGGCTAAGTTATGAAGAATGACTAACCAAATTAAACATATTTTCTCTGGAAAGAAGAGGGGATAAGATTACCTTATATAAATACATCCTGGGTCAATACAAGGCTTTGTCAGGAGAATTTTTTTGTGCCAAGAGGTTTTCAACTGACACAAGGACATCCTTTGAGGTTAGAAGTAAAAAGATTTCACCTTAAAGAAAGAAAAGGGTTCTTCACAGCAAGGGTAATTACGGTAATCTGTGGAATTCTCTACCAAAGGAGGATTCAATAGATAACTTTAAAAAGGGATTGGATATAGTCTTAAATAGGCATTCAGGACTATCCTGGATAAATAGAGAGAGAGTATTGATCCAGGGAGGAATTCGACAATATCTGGGGTCAGGAAGGAATTACATTTTTTCCCCTTTGAGACGATTGGAGTTTTTTTTCTGTTTGCTTCCTCTGGATCAATTAACAATTAATCTAAATATTACAGATCAGAAAAAATCTAAAAAGGTTGAACTTGATAGACTTAAAGCTTTTTTTTTATTATTCACAATTACTATGTAACTATCACATATATAGTTGTGAGCAAGCAGGTTGTTGATAACGCTGCGGGCTCGCGTAGCAAAGCAAGGGCCTCAGTTGCTGGCATGGAGAGCCAAAGGCGCTCCTTGCTAGCAACTGCGGACCTCGCAAAATTTACGGACTTACGAAAAAAAAATACGAGACGCGGGAGTTAGAAAAAAAACATTAAAAACCCAATAAATACACACAACAAATACATAAAAGCTTACATACATCAAGGTGGTGCACCCAGGACCTTGAAAACTGAAGTTACACCTCAATTTAAGTTGAAATTGAAGAGTTTAGACACTCGAAAATCCTCTAAGCGAGAGAAAAAATGGCAGCCGAAAAATACGAAAACGAGGCTACAGGACCCTAAAGACGCAAAACACCGCTAAACACATATGGATTTTCCGAAAAAGGCGTACAAGATTCGAAAACGCAACCGGTGTGACCCTATAAAACATTAGAAACACAAAAAATACACACAACAAAACCATAAAAATCTTACTTACAGGAAGAGGGGGCATCCAGGACCTCGAAAACTAAAGTTACACCTCAAGTTAACTGAAATTAAAAGAGTTTAGACACTAAAAAGTTCTCTAAGCGAGAGAAATAATGGTTGCCGAAAAAAACGAAAACGAGGCTGCAGCAGTCTAAAGACGCAAAACACCACCAAACACCTATGTATTTGCCGAAAAACACCTACGAGATACGAAAACAAGGACGCAACTAGTGCGACCCGGAAAACGTTAAAAACACAACAAATACAAACAACAAACACATAAAAAGGTTACTCACAGCAAGGGGGGGGGCACCGAGGATCTCTGCAAGTGAAGTTACACCTCCATTTAAGCACAAATTTCGAAGTTTAGATACCCGACGGGCAATTCGCTAGTTTATTTATATATATATATGTGTGTGTGTAACAATTAAAAGATAGGGGTAGAGATTATTATTATTATTATTTCCTTTATTTGTAAAGCGCCAACATTGCACAATCCAACATGTCCAGTTCGAGTTTTCCTCCAGTTGTAAAATCGTCCAATCCAAGGACAGTTACTGTTGGCTTTCCTGGATTGGTCTCTGTGGAGAGTGAATGTCCAATCAGAGAGGTTAGCTCTTTGCCATGGGAGATGAATTGAGCCAATCAGGGGTGTGCCTCTTCTCTACAGGGAAATGGCGTCAACTAGTCTTGTCTCTCCCCATCTTAGTTTTACGGGACAAGAAGGGGGCACCTAAACAAGCCTATCCCCCTTGGATGAAGAGAGAGGAGGACTGGGAGGGTAACCGCAAGTGGATCAAACTTTTTGTCACACTCTTCTTCAGGGTAGATCCAAGACACCGTGATCTGTGGCACTGGATAAGCAGGCACATCCTTTTTGCTTGAAGAAATTTGTCCTTTTCTTTCTTATTTGAAGACCCTTGGCATCTATCTTCAACCTAAATAACCGTGCAGCTCATTTAAAAAAATAAACAAATTAACTAACGGCGCTCCTGCTCTGAAGGGCTCTCCCACAGAAAAACAGCCTTTTGACCACACATTCACCTTATATACCATTTTTATCAACTTTTCATTGGCTGACATATGTGTCAAATTTATTTCAGCCAATCAGAATCAAGTTTTTGAATTGTGGGCCAAAGGCTACCACACCTTTTCTGATTGATTAATATTTTATACTCAGGGATTGAAATCTGTGCATTCTGATTGGTTATGCCGTCGAGCAATCAGACAGCTCTGTTTCCCATATTCTAATTGGCTGATATTTCATGCAAGGGTGTCAATGTACTGAGATCTTCACTTATCATGTAACATTTCTCAGTAGGGATTTAGCTGTTAGAGCGGGACGATCGTATAATATGTAATAATCACTTATTAGGCTTTTGGGTGGATTGAGAAAGCAACGTAGCTCCTTACATAGAAAGTTTGCATGTAGATTATTAGATATTCTTAAAGAGCATGAAAAACTGTCTATGTTGTGTTATTCATTTTTTTCTAAAGTGAATAAATCCTGGGAAATTCTATGTTGTTGTTCTTGCTATATATATATGCAAATAAGCAGCGCACACATATTAATTAGCTGCTTTAATGTGTTAATTAGTATTACAGACGGCTTGTCTGTCTCTGTAGGGACCAAAATCGAGACCTGCAATGTTATCTGGCAGTTAGACCCCTCCTCCACCCTTATCAAGTACTCTGAGCTGCACATTAGCACACTGAGATGCAAAATCAGTTGTAAATACTTCAGATATTATTTACTGTAGAGAAAAACTGCTAGCACAATGTATAGACTTTCAAATGAAATCCGTAGGACCTATCCGGTTTTATGTGCGCCGCTGTAGAAGCTCGCTCCCGCGGTATAGCAAAATAACTATTCTCTCCTCCAGAGTGGTGCAACTCGACAGGGTGAACTCTTGCACACGGCGGCGCTTGAACAGCAGGATTTTGTTAAATATACAGTAAGTGAATTATAAATGTGTTATGGATGTACTCATAACATCTACCTTTATTATCCCTTAGTATAATGTAAAAAAAAACTTGAATATTGTCTTTCATCTTCCATTTTGCCAAATATAAGTCGGTATGGCTCAGTAATAAATGTACTCTTAAAATGTCATTGGCCCTCATTCAATTGCAATTTAGCCAATTGAATAGAGCTCTAAATAAGCACATAACATATATTTTTTAAAGAAGTTTTTAGTTAGTAAACATCTATCCAAAAGCAAGGTTTTTACTAACTAAAAACTTCTTTAAAATAAATATGCTATGTGCTTATTTAGAGCCCTATTCAATTGGCCAAATCGGAATTGAATGAGGCCCATTGTGAGCTCCCTGGAGAATGTCACTTTATTGGCAGCTGTCACTTTGCCCAAAGTAAAAATGGCGGTTGCATCTCTCACGTCCTGCTGACGTCACGTGCGAAGTTTGTAACCCACTACTGTGCTACAGCGAAGAACCAGCTCTCGCCATGTAACTTTTGAAGGTCCTTGAAGGACCTTAATAATTAATATTAAAATATACATACAAATTAAAATATATATTTTTTCTAGCTAATCTCTAAACTTACATTATATTCTCCCTCTTTATACATTTGTGAAATAAGGTATTTAACTGCCGTCAGATCTTATTAATGTGAAGAGAAGAGGATGTATGGGTAGTGATTAAAATGGCAAAGATGCTCGTTAAACATGATTGTGTATTTATTGTCCTTCCAGGACCTGCAGAGGTTAGGCATGGAGAGAGCTTGCGTCTTGTGATATACGGCACATCCTGTTATTGTGACCTTAACCTTGTATGTGCAGTAGGAAGTGTCTGAGTGTATGTGTCGGTCAGTGCCGGTGGAGTCATGTCCCTCGTTACTGATGCCTTTGTGTCACAGATAGCAGGTAACCCTTACACTGCCGGCGACGCCATGACATGATGTCTGTGTGTAATGATAGAGCATGCATAGCATGGGAGAGACACCCAGAGTACTACATGTGTAATGATAGAGCATACATAGCATGGGAGAGACACCCAGACTACTACATGTGTAATGATAGAGCATACATAGCATGGGAGAGACACCCACATTACTACATGTGTAATGATAGAGCATACATAGCATGGAAGAGACACCCAGAGTACTACATGTGTAATGATAGAGCATACATAGCATGGAAGAGACACCCAGAGTACTACATGTGTAATGATAGAGCATACATAGCATGGAAGAGACACCCAGAGTACTACATGTGTAATGATAGAGCATACATAGAATGGAAGAGACACCCAGAGTACTACATGTGTAATGATAGAGCATACATAGCATGGAAGAGACACCCAGAGTACTACATGTGTAATGATAGAGCATACATAGAATGGAAGAGACACCCAGAGTACTACATGTGTAATGATAGAGCATACATAGAATGGAAGAGACACCCAGAGTACTACATGTGTAATGATAGAGCATACATAGCATGGAAGAGACACCCAGAGTACTACATGTGTAATGATAGAGCATACATAGAATGGAAGAGACACCCAGAGTACTACATGTGTAATGATAGAGCATACATAGCATGGAAGAGACACCCAGAGTACTACATGTGTAATGATAGAGCATACATAGAATGGAAGAGACACCCAGAGCACTACATGTGTAATGATAGAGAGCATACATAGCATGGAAGAGACACCCAGAGTACTACATGTGTAATGATAGAGCATACATAGCATGGGAGAGACACCCAGAGTACTACATGTGTAATGATAGAGCATACATAGCAGGAAAGAGACACCCAGAGTACTACATGTGTAATGATAGAGCATACATAGCATGGGAGAGACACCCAGAGTACTACATGTGTAATGATAGAGCATACATAGCAGGAAAGAGACACCCAGAGTACTACATGTGTAATGATAGAGCATACATAGCATGGAAGAGACACCCAGAGTACTACATGTGTAATGATGGAGCATACATAGCATGGGAGAGATACCCAGAGTACTACATGTTTAATGATAGTGCATACATAAGAGGAAAGAGACACCCAGAGTACTACATGTGTAATGATAGAGCATACATAGCATGGAAGGGACACCCAGAGTACTACATGTGTAATGATAGAGCATACATAGCATGGGAGAGACACCCAGAGTACTACATGTGTAATGATAGAGCATACATAGCATGGAAGGGACACCCAGAGTACTACATGTGTAATGATAGAGCATACATAGCAGGAAAGAGACACCCAGAGTACTACATGTGTAATGATAGAGCATACATAGCATGGCAGTGACACCCAGAGTACTACATGTGTAATGATGGAGCATACATAGCATGGGAGAGATACCCAGAGTACTACATGTGTAATGATAGTGCATACATAAGAGGAAAGAGACACCCAGAGTACTACATGTGTAATGATAGAGCATACATAGCATGGAAGGGACACCCAGAGTACTACATGTGTAATGATAGTGCATACATAAGAGGAAAGAGACACCCAGAGTACTACATGTGTAATGATAGAGCATACATAGCATGGAAGGGACACCCAGAGTACTACATGTGTAATGATAGTGCATACATAGCATGGGAGAGACACCCAGAGTACTACATGTGTAATGATAGAGCATACATAGCAGGAAAGAGACACCCAGAGTACTACATGAGTAATGATAGAGCATACATAGCAGGAAAGAGACACCCAGAGTACTACATGTGTAATGATAGAGCATACATAGCAGGAAAGAGACACCCAGAGAACTACATGTGTAATGATAGAGCATACATAGCATGGGAGAGACACCCAGAGTACTACATGTGTAATGATAGAGCACACATCAGTAACACACCTGTAACGATACAGCACAGGACTACATGGACTTGTATAGTGTTAGGGTCAGAAGGGACATACCCACAGGACTACATGGGCTTGTATAGTGTTAGGGTCAGAAGGGACATACCCACAGGACTACATGGGCTTGTATAGTGTTAGGGTCAGGAGGGAGATATCAACAGGACTACATGGGCTTGTATAGTGTTAGGGTCAGAAGGGACATACCCACAGGCTTACATGGGCTTGTATAGTGTTAGGGTCAGAAGGGACATACCCACAGGACTACATGGACTTGTATAGTGTTAGGGTCAGAAGGGACATACCCACAGGACTACATGGGCTTGTATAGTGTTAGGGTCAGAAGGGACATACCCACAGGACTACATGGGCTTGTATAGTGTTCGGGTCAGAAGGGACATACCCACAGGACTACATGGATTTGTATAGTGTAAGGGGCAGAAGGGTCATACCCACAGGACTACATGGGCTTGTGTACTGTTAGGGTCAGAAGGGACATACCCACAGGACTACATGGGCTCGTGTAGTGTTGCTGTCAGAAGGGACATACCCACAGGACTACATGGACTTGTATAGTGTTCGGGTCAGAAGGGACATACCCACAGGACTACATGGATTTGTATAGTGTAAGGGGCAGAAGGGACATACCCACAGGACTACATGGGCTTGTGTAGTGTTAGGGTCAGAAGGGACATACCCACAGGACTACATGGGCTCGTGTAGTGTTGCGGTCAGAAGGGACATACCCACAGGACTACATGGGCTCGTGTAGTGTTAGGGTCAGAAGGGACATACCCACAGGACTACATGGGCTTGTATAGTGTTAGGGTCAGGAGGGACTATATTAAAGATACATGATGCACACATGGGATTTGTTGGATTGGAGGTGACAATCAGATCACTCTTTTAGATGGTGGTGCCCATTGAGGACCACTCTATTCGGGTTGATGCATGCTGAGGATGACTTTTATTGATGAGGGATGATCATTGAGGATCAATCTTATTGGGGCTCTTACTGGATGGGTTGATGCATATTGAGGATCGCTCATATTGAGCAGGATCGCTCTTATTGAAGGTGATGCACATCGAGGATCGCTCTTATTGGTGGAGATGATAATTGATGATCACTGTTATTGGGTGGATGATAATTGATGATCACTCTAATTGGAATGGGGATGCACATGGAGGATCACTTTTTTGGGATTGATGCACACTGAGGATCACTCTTTTGATGGCGATGCACACTGAGGATCACACTTATTGGGGGATGATAATTAAGGATCACTATTATTGGGGCTCTTGTATTGATTGTGCATCACTCGCCTCCAATAATTGTTTTTTGAGGGGAGTGATGAACATACAGGATTCAGGACCAGACATATTTATCATATGTGCGTGGAAGTCAGCTATGCTGTGACATACACCCTGCTTTATCACCACACCCTGTATAGTCTGGAATTAGTGTTTTTATGATGCTGTTTATATATGACACAAAAAAAAAAATATATTTTGGAACTTACCGTATTTACGCAAATCTAGTGCACCATTGAATCTATTGCCCACTCTAAATTTGGAACCCACAAATCAAAAACACGTTTTTTCTGGTGAATGTAATGCGCAATCTGGGTGCCAGGCTCTGCATGCCACTGTGCTGGGGCTCTTTGGGTGCCAGGTCTTAATGCTGCTGTGCTGGGGCTCTTTTGGTGCCAGGCTCTGCATGACACTGTGCTGGGGCTCTTTGGGTGCCAGGCTCTGCATGCTGCTGTGCTGGGGCTCTTTGGGTGCCAGGCTCTGCATGCTGCTGTGCTGGGGCTCTTTGGGTGCCAGGCTCTGCATGCTGCTGTGCTGGGGCTCTTTGGGTGCCAGGCTCTGCATGCTGCTGTGCTGGGGCTCTTTGGGTGCCAGGCTCTGCATGCTGCTGTGCTGGGGCTCTTTGGGTGCCAGGCTCTGCATGCTGCTGTGCTGGGGCTCTTTGGGTGCCAGGCTCTGCGTGCCACTTTGCTGGGGCTCTTTGGGTGCCAGGCTCTGTGTGCCACTTTGCTGGGGCTCTTTGGGTGCCAGGCTGTCCGTGCCACTGTGCTGGGGCTCTTTGGGTGCCAGGCTCTGCGTGCCACTGTGCTGGGGCTCTTTGGGTGCCAGGCTCTACATGCCACTTTTCTGGGGCTCTTTGGGTGCCAGGCTCTACATGCCACTGTGCTGGGGCTCTTTGGGTGCCAGGCTCTACATGCCACTTTTCTGGGGCTCTTTGGGTGCCAGGCTCTACATGCCACTTTGCTGGGGCTCTTTGGGTGCCAGGCTCTGTGTGCCACTTTGCTGGGGCTCTTTGGGTGCCAGGCTCTGCGTGCCACTTTGCTGGGCCTCTTTGGGTGCCAGGCTCTGCGTGCCACTTTGCTGGGCCTCTTTGGGTGCTAGGCTCTGCGTGCCACTTTGCTGGGCCTCTTTGGGTGCTAGGCTCTGCGTGCCACTTTGCTGGGCCTCTTTGGGTGCTAGGCTCTGCGTGCCACTTTGCTGGGCCTCTTTGGGTGCTAGGCTCTGCGTGCCACTTTGCTGGGGCTCTTTGGGTGCCAGGCTCTGTGTGCCCCTGTGCTGGGGCTCTTTTGGTGCCAGGCTCTGTGTGCCACTTTGCTGGGGCTCTTTTGGTGCCAGGCTCTGTGTGCCACTGTGCTGTGGCTCCCTGGGTGCCACTTCCTCCAGCAAGTAATGGTGGTGTTGTGGTATGTCCTGTGCGTTCCTTTCTGCCATCAAATCTAGTGCAGCATTGAATATAATGCGCACTCCAAATTTGGGACCCGGTTTTCTATGAAAAAGCGGTGCATTAGATTTGCGTAAATACTGTATTTACCCAAGCAAATAAATGAATGTATTGGAACTTAAAAAAACAAACAACTTTTTAAATCGTAACTTAATAAATAAGGCACAATCTTTAAAACTTATTTAAAAGAAGCCATCAGGCTGGCTTGTAGTTGCCTTCAAGTTAGGACCACCAATTTATTTTTTATGTTTTGGATTCAGTGTAGCATTTCTTATTGGCAGAAGTTGGGTGCTAAAATACTTAGTGGATTCCCTTTCAGCAGAACCAACCCATTTGCTGTCCCTGTTACTTGTATTAACTGAGATCCGCGGATAAGCGTCATTTACCATATTCTCACACTTCTTCTACGATGTGTAGTAATTTGTTCTTGATTAAGTAATTGTGTTTAATTAAATGTGTTCTTATCACAAATGTCTTTTTCAAGCAATCAAATATGTCTGTCATAAACAATTTCTGGTTCAATACTTGTATTTTGAGTATTTGGTGCAGTGGCAAATTTGTAATTGTATTAAATGAATCTAGTTACAGCTGAATGTATTTTTAAGCCTATATATAGTATATACCCCGTAGGCCAGGGTTACTCAAGTTTAGTCCTGGTGGGCCACACACATGCCTGGATTTGAAGATATCCTGTGCGCAACTGGGATATCATCAAATCCAGGCCTGTGTGTGGCCCTCCAGGACCAAACTTGCCACCCCGGCTGTAGGTCCATAACAAATACATTAAAGACATGGACCAAGGTGGTCAAAATGTTTAAGTATCAGTCAAAGAACCACACTGGTAAATAGGCCACACATATTTAGAATTTTTTTTTTCCTTATAGGCGCTGGCTACCCTTGGCTCCTTATAGGCGCTGGCTACCCTTGGCTCCTTGAATCCTTATCTTCACTTTGATTCTTGTTGACACATGCTACACTTTGATTCTATAATTTAAGCCTTTGTACACACACATATATATATAAATATATATATATATATATATATATATATATATATATATATATATATTATATATATAATGTTATGTTATGTTATGTTTTATGTTATGTTTTAATATATTATTTTTTTAATTTTTTATAATGCCACCTAGGTATGTAGACCTTTTCTGCAGCGCTGGAGAAATCTGTTTAATGTGGTAAATATTAAAGTTAAGGCCGTTGCTGTCAGAGACCTTACACTTCTGTGATAACATCTCTGTGGAGAGATAAATAGCATTAGAGCCATTAGGAGCTTTGTGAATTGGCATTTTCTACTAGAAATGTCCTTGCAGATTTATTTAGTTGTGCAATAAAATTGCTGACTAGATCTGCCCCATAAGTACAGAGCAAAATCCAGAGCTGCTCTTTGGCGCTGCTCCGTAGAGATGAAAAATGTTCTTTGTGGAGAACTATATTGGTGTGTAAATATTTAACACTGGCCCAGTTTCTTTATAAATAGTTAACCTTTTTTTATTGGGGTGGATTTAATACCTAGAGAGCAGTTTGTGAGTCTGATGATGGAAGTGAGATTTGGAGTAATGAAGCTGTGAGCAGTGAAGCCGTTCCGTTGCGTCTCTTCTCTCTGTGAAATTCTTTGGCATGCCCAAGCTAGCAAGTCAGCCAATCAAAACACTTCTAATTGTGTTCTTCCTGCTCCATGGTTTTCTAATTATAATGAGATATGGGTTTGTAGCGCCATTGAGTTCTCGGCTGTGCTTTCTGCTCTCTTGTTACTGATACTTTGTGAGTACCCATGCGGTAGTTAATCATCTTTCAGAAATTTCTCACAGGGATACAACTAGAATATAGACATTTATACCCACCTCTGAAATGCTCCCCCTCTTAAATCTCAATTAATTGTGTTAATAAAGCAATATTTCAGGGCAGATCTTTCCGTTAATTTATACATAGCTTCTGTACCAATTACGAAGCCCTTTGAATGAGATTTTTTTAATTACAACCAGTTGCACTTGTTCGTTATTGACATGACTGACTTTTGTGGCTAGAGTGGAACCCACCCCAAAAATGGCATTTCAGGGCCAAAACGTATTATGGACTGTCTTGTTGGTAACCACTGGGCCAGGGGCTTTACCAGGATTATGACAGAATGTGGCCTTATCGGGCAGAATTATTATAATGTTTGTCACAACATCCTGTGTTTGTTAGTGTGACAACAAAGGGTTAACCCCATGTTTCTGCAAGAATTTATATGGCACTTAGTGAAGCCTGGCATTCTCTCTCTCTGTCCTCAGATAGTCCTAAAGTTTGAAATTAGCTTATTGCCCTCTGGGGTTGTAAAACAGGTCAGGTTTGGAGACGTGACTAACAAAAAGTTAATGGAGCACATCTAAGGGTATCAGATATTGAAAGGGATTTGGGAGTACTTGTTGACAACCACCTAGGTAACAGTGCTCAATGCCAAGCAGCAGCTGCAAAGGCAAATAAAATATTAGCATGTATTAAGAAAGGTATAGAAGCAAGAGAATCAAATATAATTCTGCCAATATACAAATCCCTAGTACACCCTCATTTGGAATATGGAGGACAATTTTGGGCACCACTTCATAAAAAGGACATTTTAGAGCTGGAAAAGGTACAGAGAAGGGCAACAAAACTAATAAGGGGAATGGAGGGGCTAAGTTATGAAGAAAAACTAACCAAATTAAACGTATTTTCTCTAGAAAAAAGGCATATAAGTCTAAGTCTAAGAGGAGATATGATTACCTTATATAAATACATCCAGGTATAAAGATTTGTCACGGGAGCTTTTTGTGCCAAGAGGTTTTCAACTGACAAGACGACATCCCTTGAGGCTAGAAGTAAAAAGATTCCACTTTAAAGAAAGAAAAGGGTTCTTCACAGTAAGGGTGGTAAATCTGTGGAATTCTCTACCAAACAGCGGATTTGATAGATGACTGGATATATTTTTAGTAAAAAAAGGGCATTCAGGGTTATCCTGGGTAATTAGAGAGAGTATTGGTCCAGGGAGGAATCTGATCGCCTGTATCTGGGGTCAGTAATAATTTTGTTTCCCCCAGGTGTAAGTTTCGGCCTTCATTGGGCCTCACCAGTGGAGTGTAGATTAATTTAAATTATACCATATTTGGACCTGCCTCTGTTTCCCATTTCCAGTGTGTGGAAATAAGTTTTCTTTTTTTTTTTTTGTGCTTTTTGTCAGTATGGATCACGGTTTATATTTGGGTATTAGTAAAGATCTGTGTCTGATACTTTAAAGGCATATCTAAGTCTCCCTTTTTCTACCTTTCTCTAATCGAACACAACCTGCTTATATCAGACACACACATTACACAGAGTCAGTCTATACACCTACAGATTTATTTTATTTAAAAATAAAACTTGTTTTCTACACCCCCAGAGCTGCTTACATAGGCACAATGTACCTACCAATAGAAACACTGCATTTGAGTACAGATTTTAACTCTTTACTAACCTTCAAGCCAGCAGAAGCCCAATGCAGAGATCTACAGATCAGTGTCTGGCTCCTGCTTCCTTCCTGAGGGTGACTACACATCCCATGATTCCTTCACAAAATGCCGTCATTGATTGTTACAATGTATTGGCTGCCTGTGATTGGCCAAATCGAATTATTAATTTTATGCTAATTTTAGCAGAGATATCCAGGGGTGTTATCTCACGACAGCAACTGCTTGCAAACTCAAGAGATTTAGCGAACATTAGAGTGAGTTTGGTATTCTTTCATGAAAAAAAAATGTTTTCATACACTACTGATTCTCCTCCATCAAATGCTTCATAATCCAGGAAACTTAGATATGCCTTTAAGAGCAGTAAATAATATCTAAAATGTCAACCAATACAAACCTGCTCTTTGACACATTTGTAAAACACCTTTAAAATCCATATTTTGATATAAATTGGAATAAAGACTTCTGTTTTCAGAAATTTTTACAGTGTATAACAAAATAACGCATTTAGATGATTTCTTGCTTACACTGTTCATTAGATTACTTCTTAAGATATTTATTTTATGAGCAACCCAATTTATTTGTTGATTAATTAGCAAGGCATTAAGATGTAAGAGATTCTTCTACAGAATCGTCTGAAGATGTTTCTCCCAGTTGCCAAGTGTACATTTAATCATCAATATATCTAACAAGCATCTTTATTCTGAAACCTCTATTAAAATAGCTTAAGACTAATTTTCTCTGTCTTGTAAATCAATTTAATAAGGCCAAGAATGCAATAGAAAGCTGTAAGTTATTAGAAGACGTCTTCTATTTAGTCAAGTGAGGTATATAATGAATTTTCTATCTGTTAAATATCCAGGAACATGTATATTACTATCAATATGATAAATTGTCTCCATTTTAGAAAAACAAATATTATCCTTAGGGTTTTTTTCTTCGTGTAACAGCTTTGTATTTCTGTCTCGCTTTGAGAAATCTTGACAGATATTCAAATAATTTTAACCACAAAACCTCCGTAATCTGTTGATGTTTAATCTGAGCCGGTGGGGCGTCCTCTACTTGCTTTCTGACCCCTAATGATTTCAGTCAATTGATTTTTGGTATCGCTTATAAAATTGATCTGGGCTTTTTATGAAGGTGGGTGGAATTGGCTGATGCTCAGGCAGCATATAATTACTAATTTAGGTAATACTTCCCTTATTGATCCTTGATAATGGAAGGGCTCGCATCTTACTGCATTGCTCCAAGAGACTTCTGTGCGCTCGGTAGGGTTGTAACCGTAATGCAGGACTTTGCCGTCTCAGACTTCAGGATATAAACATTTGTGTTACTTTCTAAAAGAATATTTTGTAGTAATATGTTTTTTTATATATTACCTGACCGGGGACATGCAGCTTAGATATCTACAGAAACCATGGCGTCAATGCTAACAGAGTGGTGTAGTTTGCAATTTACCGATAAATCGGAGGCGGGAGTTTCTTTCCCTACGTTACACATTTATTCTAATCTTTTCACTCACAATATTACAGCACTCGGCCCACATCTGTAATCCTTCGTTGTCCAGAAGAGACTTCAGTGTAGGAAGTATGTGTTACTCGTAATATTACACCAAACCAAGCTTTACGGATGAGACGCAGCTCTGGGAATTAATAGAAAATTAGAAAGCCATGATTATTATAATGCGTGAGAACAAGCGCCGATAACTGTGCGAGAAATTTATATATATATATATATATATATATATATATATATATATATATATGACACATACACACACAGTATACTGTGATACCTTGGACAAAAGCCTGATTTATATTGGCGAGCTTTCGATAGGTCTGACCTCTCTTTGTCAAGTCTGAAGCAATGAGAATTTCATCTTATGTCAGTGTTGCTCCAGACTTGATAAAGAGAGGTCAGACCTCTCGAAAGCTTGCTTATATAAATAATGCTATACTCCTTTATATTAATATATATATATATATATATATATATATATATATATATATATATATATATATATATATATATATATAAATAAATAGTAGTTCATAAACCTGCTTCCAGCTCAGAATTCTGAGAAAAACAGTGATTACATTGCATTCTGGGAAGCTGAGCAAGCTGAGTATCCTATTCCTTGTACAGCTGTTTCAAGCTTACTGGCTATCATCAGCATTTAGCGGGATCTCAGCCTGTGTTGTGGAAATTATGAGTAGATAGTTCACCACAACAATCATTTATAATACAGTGGGCAAAAGAGTTTTATAGAAGCCTCCACCGTACAGTAGTACAGTAAATTTTATATATATATATATATATATATATATATATATATATATATATTTTACTGGATATTCATGGCTACTTCACTCTTAAATTTTATTTATTTATATATATATATATATATATATATATATATATATATATATATATATATATATATATATATATATATATATATATATATATATAACCAATATATTTGTTTATTTATATTTAATTATATTTAAATATGTGACAAATGTATTTATAGATTCAATATAGATAATATTGTTTATTTTGTGTTGATATATATTACTACATATAGACAGTGCATTAGAGCATTTGTTCCTAGTCCACATGGTTTTCTGATGTATTAACCCCTTGAGTACAGATTGGGTTGTGTGTTACCCTGGATGTTGTATGATGGAACTGGCTTATTTTGAGAGTTATCCATAAAGTCTTATTAGCACAGGGTTTTGGTGCAAAACCGGAGTAACTCGTAATCTTTCGGCAGAGCAAAAATCAATTCTCTCACAATGTTTCTCTGTTGTCATCTGCAATATATAACACTAGCAACTTGCCTGTCAAAAATGACGGGGCAATACAATTGTAAGGCAGGTAATGCTGTTTGGGCCAGATATTCATTTTTTTTGGGTGGTCCGAGATCCTTCGGCGCTCATTGTGAGCCTCGCGATGAGCGCCTTTGGCGCTCACAGCATGGGTCACAATGAGTTCCTTTGGCGCTCATTGCAAGGCTGTTGGTTGTTTTTTTTTTTTTTTCTGATAGGCGCTTTTGGTCTTTTTGTTTGGTCGGCGATGATCTGCTTTTTGCGCTTATTGCAAGGCTTTGTGTGCTATGAGCAGCGTTGGCGCTCGTTGTGAGTCGCGCTGTGAATGGCTTGTGTTTTATTGTGTTTTTTTTGTTTTTGTGCATTTGTTTTTGTATGCTAATGAAATAATTAATAAATGGATATACTTTACCTATTTTTAAGTAATATATGCAGGAAGCATTGTGCTGAAGAGCTGACAATCTGTTTTGATGTCACTGCAGCATACAATGTAGGTTTGCAGTGTTGTGGATCTGAGGTGTAAGTATTAGCAATGTGTGCAGTGTAAATAGGCTGCGTGCGCGAGGGGAAGCCGTTAGTGTAGCTGGGTACATCCGCATTGTGTAAGTTAGTTTTGTAAAATGGCGGCGAATGTGTATGGTACGCGGGTGTGGAAGATGTTGCGTCCTTGGTAAGAGTGTATCTTGTACTTTGTACGGCTTTTTTGGAAAATCCGTATGTGATTGGTGGTGTTTTGCGTCTTTAGGGTCCTGTAGTCTCGTTTTCGTTTTTTTTGGCGGCCCTTTTTTCCTCTCGCTTAGGTGATTTTCGGGTCTCTAAACTTTGTAATTTTGACTTAAATTGAGGTGTAACTTCAGTTTTCGAGGTCCTCGGTGCCCCCCTTGCTGTGGGTAAGCTTTGTATGTGTTTGTTGTGTGTATTTATTGTGTTTTTAATGTTTTCAGGTGCACGCGGTTCGGCCGTTAAGGTCGTATTTTTGCAAGGTCGTAATGTTTTTATTTCTAAGTCCCGCAGCTCGTATTTTTTTGTGTAAGTCCGTATGTAGTGATTGCGTGTTAGATCTATTTTGCTAAAGTGCCGCTTGTGTGGGTGTTTGTAAGCGCGTGCAAGGCGCCGTAGAGCCTCCACCTCCAAATGCGGCCCCCTCGCGGAACTGCAAATGTGGCCCCTCGCTTTGCGAGGGTCCGCATTTGCGGCCTGCAATGAGCCTTCTTGCAGACTCGCAAAGCTTGACGACGATTCGTAGTTTGACCACTATTATATTAGCATGGAGGCCTATGCTGCTAAGACCACTGTGGTCAATTGTTTTCTAGTGAATAACTAAATGTTATAATGGACAATATATTTTAGAATGCAAATTCAGCTTTTACATGCAGTTATTCATCACTTCTGAGTTCCATTTTGTTTTCTTGACTGCTTTTGTTTGTGACATTCTCAGGTTGGTGTGTCTAATATTATTATTATTATTCATTTTATTATTTTTAACTTTTTTATTTGTATCGCGCCAACATATTCCATAGCAAAATCAGAAAATGAGGGCCCCTGTTTTGAGTTTAGAATCTTTGTAGAAAGTGCTTTTTTCCCAAAGCACCCTATAAGATTGGAAACTCGCTACTTACAATCCTAGTAAGATAACAAGTTTCATTTTGGCATGACTGAGTGTACTGGCATTTGTAGCTTGATGTCACCATTGTGCAGTCAGAAATAATCTCGGTCTTCAGTTTTCCTCCCACCTCCAGATGTTGATGTGCTGAAACCAAAATGGTAAATTCCACAGTAAGTTCAAAAGGCCTCATTCTATTAACGGCCGTAGGAGATGCGTGGCCGCAAGGACCGGCCGCAGGCTATTTGCCTATTCTATTCCCTTGCGGCCGAGGACTCCGGCATGCGTGCGGCCGGCGCCCTGTTATCCCTTGCGGCCACACGAGCCGCAGGAAAGCCTTTGATCTTCCACGGCCAGAAACGTTTCGGCCGCAAGAAAGTCCCGGTTGCTATTCAAATGCTCCGGGAACCCTCTCGTCATGGCCGTAATTATCTAAAACGGAGCCGCAGCTTACTTGCACCAATTAAGCACATAATAAAGCCATCCTGCACTTTGATGAGACGATAAAGTGATTGGAGGTGTTAGCATTCATAGCACAACATTCCCCTACACTCAAATCTGAAAACCGTTTTTAGTTTAATTCATGTCAAATGTCCGTGGACAAAGTCCCGAGGGCTTGGAGCACCTCAGACCCGCAAAGGCTGCGGGATTAGCCTCCGTCAAGTCCGTAAATGGGTAAAATAGACCTACGGGTCGTAAAGGGCTTATTTACAAGTCGTAGCATAGAAAAGCCATCCTGTACTTTTATTAAAAGTGAAAGTGATGTTTGGTTTTAGAATTAATAGCTCAACATTCCCCTACTCTCAAATCCGCAAATAAAGATATTTAACGTCATCTATCATGCAAGCCCGCACGGGCTTGAATAAGGAGCTACGGGCTTGATCATTGAAGTCCGTGGGACTTGGACGGATTTTAAAATCAAAGTACAATTTGGCGATGTGCAAGCTTGAGAATGTTTTGCTATTAATCCTCATGCCCCCCCCCCCCCATTATGTTCCCCATCATTTACAGTGCTTTGCGGTGCTGGATTGAATATATATTGGCTTCTACAATGCTTTGTTTGCGGCCCTCCACCTCCGAACCCGTACGGGTTTTAACAAGGACGAGCCCGCTGGACTACGGGATGGAAAGTAAACCGTAAATGATATATCTGATTTGGGCGATGTGCAAGCTTGAGAGGTTGTTGCTATTAATCCTCATGTCCCCCATTATGATGCCTAGCATTTACGGAGCTTTACAGTGCCATCTTGAATTTATATTTGCATTTACAGTTTTCTAACTTTGCGGCCGGAAAACAAGATTTACGGGCGCAGGAAAAACGCTTGCGGACGTTTGCATGATGTGCGGCCGGCTGTAAGGGGTATATCCCTGCGGCACCGTCCATTTGAATAGCAAGGTAGCAGTAGCTCTACACTGGGCCGGAAGATGGCCGCAAGGAATCGCAACTTTGCGGCCATTTTACGGCCATTAATAGAATGAGGCCCAAAGTGTATAAAGAAGGCAATAAATTGTAGGATGTATTTTTTGACATTTCCAATTCTCAAATGTAGTTCTTTAAAAGAGTACATGTTTAAGTTATGACCACAGTGGTGCTTTAGGAACACATCCAGTGGTCAAGAAACGGCTGTTTTATGGTCTTTGCCTGGTTTGAGTAAGAAGAGAGTGGACTTCTATGAAGTAGAACACCATTATAGAATAATTTTACAAGGATGTGAAAATCTCTTTTCTATTTATGATAAACTAGAGACTTGCCCGTCAGAAATGACAGCAATAAAATTTGAAGCCTAGCAATACTGTTTGCCACACAATGCGAGGTTCTCCACCTCTTACTTGAGGGCCTTGCGATAAGCTCCTTTTTGGTGCTCATTGCAAGACTCTCCTGCCCTCTATTTTACGCGCCTTGGGATGAGTGCCTTCGGCGATCATTGTGAGCATTGCAGGCTTCGGCCAACCCGTAACTTTCATGCCCAGCAATGAGCGCCACTGGCACTCATTGCGAACCTCTCCCCACTCCCTCCCGTCTCTTTCTCCCCCATCTCCCTCTTCTGTGCTCCTGTTTGCATTTACGACTGTGAAACCACTTGCGGGCTTAGGAAATTGTTCATTTTCTCCAAGGCCAAAATGTGTTTCCGATTTACGGGTTGAAAAAAAGTTACGGCCTCCATTTTTCCCCTCGCTTAGCCGTTTCAGACCTCCCAAAAATGCCAATTAAATATCAAATTAACTTGCAACCTCACTTACAGGCTCCCTGCCTGTCCCCCTGTGCTGTGTGTGAGGTTGTAAGTAATTTTTTTAATTAATTGGCATCTGGTGGTGGTCTTCCAAAGGCTTCCGATTGACGGACTTGAAAAAAATGGTGGCCGTTTAAATCCGTTTTT
This sequence comes from Discoglossus pictus, assembly GCA_027410445.1. NCBI lineage: Eukaryota > Metazoa > Chordata > Amphibia > Anura > Alytidae > Discoglossus > Discoglossus pictus. The sequence goes on from CM050173.1 coordinate 7,525,769, forward strand.
TTTTTTTTGAAGCCTGTAACTTGTAAGCCATTTGGAGCCCCCCCCCCCCCCCAAACCAGTCACGTATGGGCCTTGCGATGAGCGCCTTTGGAGCTCATCCCAGCCCTAACTTTTGGGCCTTCGGCTCTCAGTGCGCATGTGCAAGCCCATAGCTTTTAACATTGCATGACGACAACTCGCAATTACCACAACTATTATATGTGATTATGAAGGAATCTGGTTCCTTGGATTTAATATTTTCACCACGAACAAGATGATACAATAATGTTTTTCTATTATATGTTGCTCTATAAAGTTTATAGTTTCCCTTTCTTCATGGAAGGCATTCCTTACATCCTCCAAGTCGAAAGCAAGTACTTGTGCCTGGATCAGTCGTTCTGTGCCCGTTACCAGACTTCTCCCATTAAAACCTGGAACCAGACCAGATTTCCAAGACATTCTTTTGTGAGCATTTTACTTGTTGCTACATAAAAACATCTCAGATGTACACCTGAACAATAAGACCTCAACCGATCTCTTGTTGTTGCATTAAAAAGAGAGTGGAAAGGTTATTTTGAATATATCTCCACTTCAGCAGTACACATTGGCTGCCATATTGAAGTTCCGCCATATGCATTTTCCACATAAAGCTGTCTCTGGCCTCCACTTGAGTGTGCCATACTAGATGCCAGCTTTTATAGATAAATTGCAGAAATGCAAAGTGGGAGCAGTGGTTATCTATGTTGTATATTTACTGTGCTGGGATTTTATCGAGAAACATATTAGTTTGTACAGTCGCCATGAATGCGTCGCACGTTCTTCATACATCACCTACCGAGAGGGACCTTGTTTTTATTTCTTTCCCTTTTTTGAAACCTTGTTCCCTTGTACACACATCCTCAGGCATATGTAGATACCTAATTATTAAGGAAAGGTAAGATATCTTAACAATTGTTTAGAAAATAGGGAAAATACCACATTTTTATTATTAATGTGGAATACATGCAGGTTTCAGGCAACATGGTGTAAAGCTACAATGCATAAAATGGTTAATGTTTGTTAATTGGAGATACAATATGCCGGGTGCTTTGTTCGCACTCAGGATTGCTTTATCTACCTGCATATAACGCCTTAAGGAGTTTAGTTGCCAAACAATAAACTGGGTTTGACTTCATTACTGCGCGAATGATAAGTTTACATGGAGTTATTGTAGCATTAATCACCTTGATGGATTGGAAATATGACAGCGCCTTAGCCGGGTATAATTCTGTGCCTACTGTTCTGCAAATTTCTTTTTCACCTACACGCACAAGTCTGAAGAGTGATGTTGCATACTTAATACTTTTATTTTTTTACGCTTATTGTGCTATTTCAGAAATAAAATGTATAAAGTATTCCACCGCAAGATAGTAATATCATTTTTATTTTTATTTTGGCTATGTCTCTGAAGTTGACTTATTATGGGCATCCTCTATAAATGATCATTTCTTAAAGGACCACTGTGGGTATATATTTAAAATACACTATTTTGAAGAATTAATATTCAAAATGCCTCCTAATAATATATTTAAATAAAAAAAAAACATTATGCGAACCCTAAAATGTAATCTTTATTATGTCAACGACGCCACCATTAAAATGGGTTGTGATATAAACCTGTGAGCCTATATATAGAGACCAATCATCCCAGGTTAATCATATAGCAAAGGGATAGCTTAGAGATCAGGCCTATGAGCTGGATGCGTCCTCCTGCCTGGAAGGCTCTCCATCAGCAGCCCCAAAAATGACTAAAATGTATACAATAAATCGGAAGAAACAGGAAGTATCAGTATAGAAGATTAAGACTACTTAAAGTCTTTAGTCAGATTCAGCTCTGTATAGGATTAAATAGGCTATCCCTGGTATACAACATTCCATAATATAGATGTAAAAACACTAATACTATATACAATTTCCCATATTATAGAGCTATGATCATCCCATAGGCCATAACAATGGGACAGGGTTTCAGTACCCTAATCTGTATGCCCATTTGGGAACCTCTCAGGCGATCCCAGCTCCAACAATATGACCAGGTCAATCCACCGGACACAAAAACAAACGTCCTCAGGGTTGTTAAGGCCAACAAGGTCCACGTTTCTCCAAGGTAGTGCTGTGGACCTCCTTGAACAAGTGATACAAAAGTAAGAACAATTGCTGTCTCATCCCCTACTTATCTCTATTATACCCATGACAACTCATTCATCACTCCATCGGCTTGCCGCATTGGGGTCTTTTTGGGCCTACAAATTACCTTTTATTTCTCATAATTAGTTATTTAACTGTAACTGTCCACCTTTTAATTTCCCTCCACAAACTGTGACAACTTGGAAGTGTACGTTTTCTTAGAAAACTACAACTTTTTAATATCCATAAACTAAAGAGTTATTTATACAGATCTTTAATACATACTATCACATATATATAGTTGTGAGCATGCGAGCTGTTGCTAACGCTTGTGGGCTCGCCGAAGGCGCTCCTTGCCAGCAACTGCCGACCTCGCAAAATTTACGTAGTTACGAAAGGAAAATACGAGACGCGTTAGGACCCATTACGACTTCGCAGAAATCATCCGCAACCTGCGCACATCAAAACATGAAAAATACAATAAATACACACAACAAATACATAAAAAGCTTACTTACAGGAAGAGGGAGCATCCAGGACCTCGAAAACTAAAGTTACACCTCAATTTAACTCAAAATAAGTTTAGACACAGAAAAATTCTCTAAGCGAAAGAAAAAATGGCCGCCCAAAAAAACGAAAACGAGGCTAAAGGACCCTAAACACGCAAAACACCACCATAAACACGCATAATACCACCAAACACCTACGGATTTCCCGAAAAAGACCTACGAGATTCGAAAACAAGGATGCAACCCCCGCGACCCGAAAAACATTAGAAACACAATAAATACACTCAACAAACACATAAAAAGGTTACTCACAGCAAGGGGGGCACCGAGGACCTCTGCAAGTGAAGTAAAACCTTGATTTAAGTACAAATGTTGAAGTTTAGACACCTGAAAATCACCTAAGCGAGAGAAAAAATGGCCGCCGAACAAAAGGAAAACGAGGCTAAAGGTCCCTAAACGCGCAAAACAGCTACAGACTTTCCCAAAAAGCCGGACGAGGTCCACAGACGCAAAAGCAGCCACAGTCGCGTACCACACATGCCTCCGTAAGTCACCTACCTTGCCAATTCTCCTTCTGCATCTTACGGTCAGGCCCTGTATCTCATAGCAAAGTGTAACCCAAACTATGTCCTTCAGGACTACCCGTAGGACTTCTCCTTTACTGGTCCCAATCATAGGAATTTCATGCCTTGGGAATGGTCGCGGAGAGTCAGATACGACTGAACAATTCAAACGCACAACAAAAACGTTTATATTCAATAAAAATCAGTTGGTTATTTTGCTTTTCCAACACAATTTCCTTATAAAAAATATTTTTAAGTCTATTGTGACAAATATAGAACAGCATCTTAAGATGCTATTTTTGCTGGAAATGATTAAGTGTGTTGCAATTAATACGTGTCTAACAATAATGATATTTTGGCTTCCAACCGCTTGATTAAAAGAAGACGTCTTGTAAGTGAAGTGGCTCTACTGTCTAATTGTGGCTTTGTGTAAAAACAGTAAAAATTCATGGAAAACACTGATAATTATTTAACTGAAATCTTTATCATTATCTAAAACATCAAATTCAATGTAAAACTTTGAACCAGTTTTATTTTTTCCTACCTTTTTATACATAAATGTATGAAGGACCACAATAAAATGAAGAAAATAGGATGGCATAATTAGGCAGGAAAATGTAATAAACCTAGTTATTTAGAAATCAAAAACATTTAGATGTCATACATGGTCAGTGGAGGTTTCCATAATACTTCCCTGGTGGTCCAGTGGTTAGGATTCTGTGCTTTCACCGACCGCTGTGACCTGGGTTCCAATCAGGGAACCAAGCGGTCATACCGCCCTGAAGCCAAGCAGGGTTGGGCCTTGTCGGTTCTTGGATAGCAGAACACCTTGGATGGCAGGAGTTGTAGGATGTGGACCATGGGAGAAGGAACTGACAACCCACTACTGTATCTCTGCCATGAATACCAAGTGGCTCAGCATGGTGTGTTATGGTCCATGAGGTCACAGAGAGTCGAAAACAAGTCAAAAATGACGTCAATAAGACTGTAAGGCAGGTAATGTTGTTTGTGTGCAAAATGTATTTTGTTGGTGTTTTAAGATCCTTCTGCTTTCGGCGCTCATTGCAATGCTCTTGGTTGTTTGTGTGCTATGAGCAGCGTTGGTGTTTTTTTTTTGGTATGGCAATGAATAATTAATATAATAAGAAATTAATATACTTTATCTATTGTGAAGTAATATATGCAGGAAGCATTGTGTTGAAGAGCTGGCAATCTGTTTTCATGTTGCTGCAGCATCAGTGCTGTGGAGCTGCTGTGTAAGCGTCATGAATGTGTGCAGTGTGTAGTGTAATAGTGTGCGTGCGCGAGGCAAATCCGTTAGGGTAGCTGTGTACATCCGGATTGTATAAGTTAGTGTTCTAAAATGGTGCCTAATGTGTATTTTGCGTGTTTAGAGTCCTGTAGCCTCGTTTTCGTTTTGTTCAGCAGCCATTTTTTCTCTCGCTTCGGTGATTTTCGGGTGTCTAAACTCTGTATTTTTGACTTAAATGGAGGTGTAACTTCACTTGCAGAGGTCCTCGGTGCCCCCCCTTGCTGTGGGTAAGCTTTTTATGTGTTTGTCGTGTGTATTTATTGTGTTTGTAATGTTTTTGTGGTCGCGCGGGTTGCGTCCTTGTTTTTGAATCTTGTACGTCTTTTTCGGGAAATCCGTATGTGTTTGGTGGTGTTTTGCGTCTTTAGCCTGCTGTAGCCTCGTTTTTTTGTTTTTTTCAGCGACCATTTTTTCTCTCGCTTAGGGGATTTTCAGTGTCTAAACTTCTATTTCGCGTTAGATTGAGGTGTAACTTCAGTTTTCGAGGTCCTGGGTGCCCCCCTTGCTGTGTATTTGTTGTGTGTATTTATTGTGTTTTTCATGTTTTCATGTGTGAGGGTTTTGGACGATTTTTGTGAGGTCGTAATGGGCCGTAACGTGTCTCGTATTTTGCTGTCGTAAATTTTGCGAGGTCCGCAGTTGCTGTCAAGGAGCGCCTTCGCAAGCGTTTGCAACGGCCCGTATGCTCACAACTATATATGTGATTATTAATCTTTATTTGTAACACGCTAACATATTCCGTACGGCTATACAGTGAATAAGGACAAGGAAGTATACAATATTAACAAACTGTAGAAGATGGAGGGCCCTATTTTAAGCTTAAAATCTTTGTAAAGCACCCTACAAGATTAGAAACTTGCTACTTTCAATCTAATCTCCATATCCACTGTGCATATGGAAGAGGATGTGTATCTTTCTCTAAATTGTTACTTGAGATTGGGTTAGCATTTCAAGTTGTGTTACTCTGCTTGTTACCTGCCCCTGCATTGTCAAAATATGTATTTAGGAGTCTTACATTGGCTGGTAGTACTAATTAGCATCTGGAAAGAACTGATATACATTTCCAATATTAGCTCTTTATTTATTTCAAATTATGTCAATTTGTAACATTTTTCACTTCTTAGTTATGAAGTCAACAAATCTCTAATAATTTACCCTAATATTCTTGTCTTTATCCACAGCTGTTGAACCTTGGCCTGAAAATGCTGCACTTTATCAACCCCTAAAGAGTAAGTACTACTAATGGCTGTTTAAGTTCTGTTAAAGAGTAGCCGACTTCCCCAAACACTTTGGCTTTGGTGTATAACCAATGTGTTTTATGTACCAGCTTGTCAGAATGGGTATCGTTAGAACCTGGTTATCTCCCAGCAAAGTGCCGCCATTTTGCTGCAAGGCTCATATTGGTTGTTTATGCACATTATTACTGAACAGACTAGTGCTTTCCAAGAAATAACTGTTCCATGAATCAAAATATGGGTTATCCAGAGTAACACCAGCAAAACATTTTTAATATTTCCATCCTAAATACTGGCAATCGCATTATTCCTTGGATCAGCACCACTGCTATTAAGGTTATCCAACAACACCTTTTATAAAGTATGTATTGAACCTCAACATATGGATCACAACCTTGTCGTGGTGAAGTGGCTTGTATACCTCAATGAAGCTGTGAGCTATACCATGTAGGGTTCCCCAAGATGGGCAGGTCATAATAGAGAGGTCAGACAAATTGCAGTCCACTAGAGAAGGAATTGACAACCCACTCCAGTATATTTGCTTATGGATTAGCACAACCAGACACAAGATGTGCCTGGCGTGCTGTGGTCCATAGTGTCACGGAGAGTTGGACACAACTAAACAACAACCTGACCAAGTGTTAAATTGAGCCTGGATATATCTATATGAGGGTAATACAATCCTTTTTCCATGAAAAGTTTCTAAAAAAAAGAAAAACCTATTTCAATGGTCTATTATTGTTGACTAGGATTCCTGTGAATATATACAGTGTTAGGCGAGGCCGAGTGAGAATGCGCGAGTACTGGACTGAAGAGCTGACATCATCACATCACATTATTGCTCACATATGAGGACCTGCAGCCTGCTCGAATTGTCAAAAGGCTGCAAAGTAATGAAGACTAATAGATGGCTGCAGATAGACTTTAAGGAGAGGAATTTTATTGCAGAGATCTTGACATCTTTCTTTGCTTCAAAGCAGTGTGCCGCGAAACGCATGCAAGCCTTATGTGATCCTGATTTCCATAGCCAGGGTAACCCATGGGTGCCCTATACGGCAGTCACGTTACATGCAGCTCATAATATTTGTTGCAAAAATGCAGGAGATTTATTTATTTCAGGGATTTAATGTGTTTTTATCTCTCAAAAAAAAATCTTTATTGTATCCATTACCAGACATTAAATGTTATAGTGGCTAAAATGCGTTTCCCAACCAGAACTGTTTTAATATATAAAAACATTATTATTAACAATGCAAATGCAGATATTATTAAATCATTAAATTATTAAATCTTTTTATGTCTTCTAAACTGTGATGTTACTTATTTTTACTTGTTGCTGTATACTATAATATAACAATCTTACATAATTACATAGTATTTGAGGTTGAAAAAAGAAATTTAGTCCATCAAGTTCAACCTTTTTATGATCTCCTCTGATCTGCAATATGAGGATTAGTTGCTAAGATATTGGATTTTTCTACATTCAGTGCAGTAAACTTCTGCTTGAATTAATATGAATAATTCAAACTTTCAAACAAAATGTAAATCTCAATAAGGTAAATAGATAAATCCTAGTGAAACTTAGCCAATTGTCTAAATAAAAATAAAAATTCCTTCCTGACCCCAGATACTGGCGATCGGATTCCTCCCTGGATCAATACTCCCTCTCTAATTATCCAGGATAGCCTGTATGCCCTTTTTTTATTTAAAAATATATCCAATACGTTTTTAAAGTTATCTATCGAATCTGCTGTCACCACCTCCTTTGGTAGAGAATTCCACAGATTAACTACACTTACTGTGAAGAACCCTTGTCTTTCTTTAAGGTGGAATCTTTTTAATTCTAAC
>CM050173.1:7538380-7615880 GCA_027410445.1 Discoglossus pictus
AAACTAATAAGCGTAATGGAGGGGCTAAGTTATGAAGAAAGACTAACCAAATTAGACGCCTTTTTTCTAGAGAAAATAAGTTTAAGAGGAGATATGATTACCTTATATAAATACATCCAGGGTCAGTATAAAGATTTGTCAAGGGAGCTTTTTGTGCCAAGAGGTTTTCAACTGACAAGAGGACATCCCTTGAGGTTAGAAGTTAAAAGATTCCACCTTAAAGAAAGAAAAGGGTTCTTCACAGTAAGGGTGGTTAATCTGTGGAATTCTCTACCAGAGGAGGTGGTGACAGCGCATTTGATGATAACTTCAAAAGGGGACTAGATTTATTTCTAATTAAAAAGGGAATTTAGGGTTATCATGGATAATTAGAGAGGCAGTATTGATCCAAATTTTTTACATTTCCCTTTGAGACAATTGGCTAAGTCTCGCTTGTGTTTTTTTTTTTTCTATTTGCCTTCCTCTGGACTAATTAATAATTAATTTTTTTTATTTTATTAATTGATTAATAATTAACAACTAATGAATTAATAGTTAATCCTCATATTGCAGATCAGAGGAGATCTTAAAAGGTTGAACTTGATGGACTGAAAGTCTTTTTTCAACCTTAAATACAATGGCCCTCATTCAATTGCGATTTGGCCAATTGAATAGGGGTCTAAATAAGCACATAGCATATTTTTTTTCAATAAGTTTTTAGTTAGTGAAAACCTTGCTTTTGGATATATGCTATATGGCAAAATTGCAATTGAATGAGGGCCTATGTAATTATATATATATATATATATATATATATATATATATATATATATATATATATATATATATATATATATATATATATATTTATAATTATAATTTTTTTTTATATATATATATATATATATATATATATATATATATATTGCGATGCCTCTGCTGGATTGCGGGCTCATCCATGATACTTTATTGAATATGGTGTGTGTGAGAGAGGCTATTTATATTTCCAGAGGTTTGCATTTAATATTGCAAGCTGCATGCTTTCAGGAATGTGCAGGAGAGGGAGGGAGGTGTCAAATGAATCTCTTCATTCTCTCCCACTGTTCCCTACACTGTAAGTAAAACAAGATGGAGCACACGTCGGCTAATGTTGTTGGTTTGAAATGCGCTTCATAGGTGGATTGTGCTTGAACTACCGTTATTCCTTAATTGATTATGGCGTAGACATCTTCTCACAAAGAGAGTCCCTGATGTGTCGGCGCGCTGCGCAAGGAGCCATCCCGTGCCATCAGTGGTGCCGTCTCCCCCCGCCGGCTGTCTGTCATTATGTATTTTTATTCTTATACTTATTTTTAATATAGAAACCGGTCAATATGTCATATAAACCCTGTGCGTGCGCTCTAGTTGCAGCTCACGCATACACTACGAGAGCGCACTTGGGGGAGTTCTAGGTGTGCGGCTTCATGTTCTTATTGATTTATTTCTCTTTTTATATTTTAAATGTTTTCTTTCGGATTGTATTTCATGTAATGTTGTCATCTGGAAAGCAAAGTGATATAGTGTGAAATAAAGTCTACTGTTGTCTCATCTGTCGCAATGATGATAAATTAAGCTGAGTGGATTGAAACTGCGTGTTTTTTACTTTTAATATACTTTTCTGTGACAGCTGATAGTAACCATGGCGATATGTAGCGTTTCTTAGGGCGATCAGATGCAAATAGCAGCAAATTATTTCCTTTTGTGTATGAAGCCGATAAAGTGCTGATTCTTCCAATGGATTCTGCATATTTATGATACACAAAGATGTCTAAACATTGACAGAATACAAATACAAATGTTAATAATAATGTCGCATTTTGGAATTATATTTTAAATAAAGGCCACATATGATAGAATCAATCTATCTCTTCTCTCTCTCTTTCTCTTCTTTCTCTCTCTTGGACAACAATATCTAAAACTTAGTAGCCATTCACTTTCACCTGTTAGATTGTAAGGGGACATAAATAAAATGCGCTTTTTATTCACAAGTATATCCAATCACATTTGAAAGTTATCTATCAAATCCACTGTCACCACCTCCTTTGGCAGAGAATTCCACAGATTAACCACCCTTACTGTGAAGAACACTTTTCTTTCTTTAAGGTGGAATCTTTTACTTCTAACCTCAAGGGATGTCCTCTTGTCAGTTTAAAACCTCTTGGCACCTGTGAAGGTCTTTGTGGCTTTTTTGCTATTCTGTGTTTTTTTTTTTCTGTGTATTTTTTTTTTTTGTGATGCTAATTAATTAATGAAATCATAAATTGATATACTTTACCTATTTGTAATTTAATATATGCCTCAAAGAATGTGCTGAAGAGCTGACAATCTGTGTTGATGTTCCTGCAGCATCCAATGTAGGTTTGCAGTGTTGTTGTGCTGAGGTGGAAGTGTCAACAATACGTGCAGTGTGTGGTGTAAATAGGCTGCGTGCGCGAGGGGAAGCCGTTAGTGTAGCTGTGTACTTCCGGATTGTGTAAGTTAGTGTTGTAAAATGGCGGTGAATGTGTATGTGGTACGCGGGTGTGTATGATTTAGCGTCCTTCTAATGGTGTATGTTGTAGCTCGTACAGGTTTTTGTAAAAGTCGTATGTGCTTGGCGGTGTTTTGCGGCTTTAGGGGTCGTTTAGCCTCGTTTTTCTTTCGCACCCATTTTTTATCTCGCTTAGTGGATTTTCGAGTGTGTCAACTTTTTAAATTAGACTGAAATCAAGGTGTAACCAGTGCTGCAGACGTGTTGGGTGTCCCCCCTTGCTGTGGGTAAGGTTTTTATGTATGTGCTGTGTGTATGTATTGTGTTTTGAATTTTGTAATGTTCGATGCCAATTCCTTTAATTTATTCAAATCCCTTTGGAGAGAAAGTACATAATTATCTGATTTAATTACCTTACCTTAAGCAACTTCATGTCAGCAAAAATTGTGAAAATACTTTAATAATAATTAATAAATGTTAAAAAGGAGAGGACCTAATACTGAGCGTTGAGGAACCCCACTTACCACATTAGTCCAATTGAAGTATGTTCCTTTAACCACAACACTTTGCTTCCTTTTTGCCAGCTCTCAATCCATGAGCAGATATTTACTGCAATTCCTGCATCCCTTAGTTTGCTCAATATTCTTCCATGTGGCACTCTATCAAAAGCCTTTGCAAAATTCAAAAAGGCTACATCCACTGAGTTGCCTTGACCCAGGTTCCTACTAACCTCTTCATATAAACTAATTAGGCTTGTTTGACAAGACCTACCCCTCATAAATCTGCGTTGATTTCTACTTATAATCCTGTTTTGAATAGACACGTTCTAGTATATTATCCCTTATTAACCCTTCTAAAAGAATTCCCACTACAGAAGTGATACTTACAGATCTATAATTCCCTGGATTTGTTCTTGCTCCCTTCTTAAATATATATATATATATATATATATATATATATATATATATATATATATATATAAAAATTAAGTTTTAATACTTTGTCCATCGTTCAGGTAATATTTTACGATTTATTTAAATGTTGTCTATAAATGTGTTCCATCGTAAACTGTGTTTCAAAATCTTCTTAAGAAGAAATGGCATCCCAATGCATAAATTACATTTAGAATGACCAGCAATTTATTGGTGTCTATTCCAATGCATTTTAGCAAAAAAGGGAAATTCCTAGCTGGCAGATTCCTAGCTGATGGCCTACAGCAGTGTCACGGGTAATACTTGCTTTGTCAAAGCTCTTTGGAAGAATTGCATCTCATCCATCTGTTTGTGGAGGAAAGGGAGAGTATTTTTTTTTTTTTGGGGGGGGGGGGGGGAGAATATTCCTTTGAGTATTTTTTATACTTAATTTATGGATTGGCAATGATATCATTAGGAAGGAATTATGTAGGTGGAGTATGCATTTACTTCCAGCAATTATACATATATTAATTAACCATTCCCATAAAACAAGTATCGGAGATGATCTAAAAAGGTTGAATCTGTTGTTCCCATGATGTACTTTCTCTATTGTGTAGAAGCAGCTTCTTTTCACAAATTATCCACTGCTTGAAATGATGTCTGAGTTTACCAGTTGTTTTTCCAAAATCAAAAGAAAAAGTAAATGCTAGAGTGAAATCCATTACTGCTGAGATATTTGCGTAGATACACCTTGACAAAACAGACTAAGTGCGGATGATTCATTCAATAGAAAACCATGACTTATTCATATATGTCAATATTGGACTTCACATTTCATGAATTCTTTGGGCTGAGAACAAATTGTCAAGTTGTATGTGCTTGGTATATGTGTGTTTGCTGTCTTACGTACTAAATAGAGACATTGGTGACTCACAAGAGGTGCTTAGTCTATGCATTATTCCCATTTTGTCATTACTATTAAGAGTGATGTCCAGGTTTGACCCATGGAAGTCACACTTAATAATAATATTAATATTACTCCTTTATGTATAACGTGCTAACATATTCCATGGTGTTATTTAGCAAGTAGAATAGAGTATAGTGGATACAATTATCAAGTTATAAATTCTAATGTAAGAAGTAGTACAGTTACAGTGCAATACAAATAAGAAATAAATTGCTCCCCAGAAAGCTTGGTACAACAGAGAGACGTCCCTAATCCCAAGAGTTTACAATCTAGAAAGCTGGAGTGTGATATGGAAGGGTGACCGTGAATAAGACGGTAGGGTGATGCAAGCGGAGGTGGCTGTATCTTACACTGTAGATTGCTCACAAACACACAATTTTATTCTGTATGCAGTTATGCGTATTAAGACTCAAGGTGATAAGCATACTTAAACAGATGTGTGTTTGTTTTTGAAGGATTTGAGGCAGGAAGATAATCTGGAGGAGCAAGGCAAGGAGTTCCATGGAGTAAGGGCAGCTCTCAAGTCTTGAAAGCGGGAGTGAGAAGAGTTGATGAGAGGAGGAAAGATGAAGGTCATTAGAGCAACGAGGTTGGTTGAGGGAATATTTTGAGACCAGGACAGAGATATAAGGGGGTGCACTCTTTCTAATGCCTTTATATGATTATAAAAGAGAGGATAGGGTCCAATATAACCCCAATTTAATGTGCATGGGAGGTGTAAGTGTTTATGGCATTGCTAACAGTGAGTTATAGTTTACGAGTGGAAGCTGTAGTAGATTATAGGAAGATTAGGCACTCAGTCGTCGACATGCTGAGTTTGAGTTGACAAGTGGACACCCAGGAGGATATGCTTGAGACAACATGTGCTAGAAGAGAGGGGGTGAATCTGGAACTGAGAGGTAGATTTGAGTGTGGAGGAGACCTAGTATTGAACCTTGGGGGATGCGAACAATCAAAGGAAGTGGAGAAGAAAAGGTGCCAGAGAAGGAGGCACTAAATGTTTGATCTTTTAGAAAAGATGTGAACCATGAGAGATGTGTGTCACGGATTCCATGGGAATGGAGAATTTGGATAAGAAAAGTTTTAAATCAAGCCACAGATCCAGTCACCCAATTTAAAAGGAGCGAGGTTAGGTCAGCCGCACAGTTGATCCTGTAAGAGGCACAGGTGTTATAAGTTTCTGAAAAGAGATTGCTGTTACTGAATATTTGAAACTTGAGGCAAGTGAAATCAATATTTTTTAGAGAATTTAACAATCAGAAGATGAGTTGTGTGTTTGAGTGAGAGATGATTATGAGAAAGTAATCATAGGTTGAAGAATCAGTACATTTGCATGTACAGTGGCACCTTAGTTCTCAACCTTAATCTGTTATGGATGGAAGGTTGAATACCAAAAAGTTTAAGTTCCAAACTCCTATAAGGAGTAATGTAAATTGGTTTTAGCAAATGCAATGCTCATCCAGACTGGTAGAGTATCAAAATGTTGAGTTCCAAGGAGGTTGAGAACCAAGGTACCACTGTACTAATCAGAAAACATGGTGATGACCATATGCAATTTAACAGATAAACACAACTACCCTCCAAATGTGAAATTTCCCATACCTGGTTTTTGGAGAAGTTCTGGCTGCAGCTGAGAGAGTATGCACGAAGATTTAAAGTATGCAGGGATTAGAAATAAATAATTATATTTTAGTAATTCTGCTCGATTATGAACAGAACTACTACAGTATGAGTTTGAGTATGCAGCTTTTAATATATATTGTTACATGTTATGATTTTGGTATATTAATATCTGAACAATTACCAGGGTATTCTGCATAGCTTTCACAACTTTGTTTTTCATTCCAATGGGAAAAATAGTACCGGTATTCAGGGAAAACAAACTTTTTATTTTTCTGACGGTTATAATTTTTTAAAGAATTGTACTTCCTACATTTATGGTGAAATAATTAAAGTGTGCATTTATAATGTTTTGGGTGTTATAAATATAAATATAATGAATCTAGCATCACACTGTTGTGTAGTCGAGCTGCCTGATATAATTCCTTAGCTACATCGTCCAATTGGGGAGAGCCGACATCTTTCATACAGTTCTCAGATGAAATTATAGCTAAATGAATAGCATCTTCATTTATCTTCAGGTCCTCCCCTGTGCTACAAGTGAATTTACTCTTCTAAATTCTGCGACAATTATATTATACCATTACTGAAGTGTTCTGCGGTGCAAAATAAATTGTTTTCAAAACGTAACGTGGCTTCCCTATGAATTACGTTCACAGGTATAAAAGAATTTCTGTTGTTGAAAATCAACAGAAATGTAATTAGGATCCCTATTTGTGGTAAAGTATAGATGCAGCAATTATCCTAACTTTGTTAAAATCTTTGTCATAGAATAAAAAGTATAAAATGTTTGTCATTGCAGGTTCAGTGGCTGCTTTATTCAACTTTCCATTATTTGTCAATGCTGTTTGATCATAACAATGTCAGTATGTACAGAAGTGACTTACAATTCAATGAAAATATTGGAAATTGAATTAGCAATGCTGTAACTATCATAAAATGATGAATATTATGATGATGACAAAATAAAAGAAAGTTAAGAATAAAAAGCTAGGTGAATAACAGCTCAGTTAGTGCCCTCCCTCGGTACCAGCTTAGTCGGTGCCCTCCCAAGAGCCCTCTTCCATAGCTGCTCCTCCCCTTCCCTTGCATCCTGCCTGCCTGCAGTACAGCTGCCCGTTCCACTTTTGGACGACATCCTCTACAGGGTGGGGGTGTGGTCAAGGGGACTCAGGGAGATCCAGGGTGGGGGCCCGTACAATACAGGAAATAAATAAATATATATATATATATATATATATATATATATATATATATATATATATATATATATATATATATAATTACACACACACACGGCTGGGGGAGTTTTTAAACTAGTAGGTGGGGGGAGGGACTAGATAGAAGTAATGGGGAAGAGGGGGTAAGAAACAAATTACTAGTCATATGGGAGCAGATGGGGGAGGGTTAGTAAAGTCAATAGGGAGGCACTGCTAAGTAACTCAAGTACAGTGGCAGGCACTTCAGAACTACAAACTCCTAACATAAGGTGTATGCTTGCTAATGCCAGAAGCTTGCCAGGAAAAATGGGAGTTAGAATTCTAAGCAGTAAATGAGAAGTGGGATTTAATAGGCATTACTAAAACGTGGTGGGATGAATCTCATGACTGGACTGTTAATCTGGATGGTTATAAATATATGGGGCAATGTTCAAAGAGGAGGAGGGATTTGTCTGTATGTTAAACCTGAATTTTTAAGCCTATAGTCGGAGAAGATATTTATGCTGGAACTAGCGATAATGTTGAATGGAATATGCTATAAACACTCAAATATAATTGAGAAAATGCAATAATTGTTACAGATTGCCCATGCTTAGCTGCATTTTCAAGTTCTAATAATGGGAGATTTGAATTACCCTGAAATAAACTGGATAAATGAGACCAGCAGCTCTGCTAAGGGGAGCAGGTTCTTAAATACACTCAGGGATCATTATCTGGCCCAGGTTATACAGGAGCCTACTAGAAATGAGGCTATCTTAGATTTAGTCATCACAAATAATGTTGCTATGGTATCAAATGTTGGAATAGGGCAACCTTTGGGGAACCGTGATCACAACACGGTCTCATTTGAGGTTGAATAAAAAAAACTAAAACAAAAACAAACTCGAAGGGGCCAACAAAAACTCTTCATTTTTAAAAGGGCAGATTTTATGGTCTAAGGGAAGCTATAGGAACATTATAATGTGACACAGGCCATCTGATAATTAGTGACCAGGAAAAGGCAGATGAGCTAAATAGGTTCTTTTCTTCGGTATACACAAGGGAGGTACCAGTGGTTGGGACGCGGCAACATAATGGGGCTACACTACCTTTGCCAAATAATTGGTTAACGCAGGAAGTAATTTAAAAGTGGTTGGAAAAAATAAATGTTAATAAAGCCCCAGGTCCTGATGGAATACATCCAATGGTACTGAGGGAACTGGGCTCTAACTGCAAAACCATTAAATCTAATTTTTCAAGATTCACTCAACAGTGGATCGCTACCAGATGACTGGAGAAAAGCTGATGTGATACCTATATTTAAGAAGGGAGCAAGAACAAATTAAGTAGTTTTTTTTTAAATGTTATTATTGTTATCCATTTTTTCTACAGTGTATCAATTTTGTATAATTCCATGTTGTTGTTGCTGTATTTATATGCAAATGAGTAGTTCACACATATTAATTTGCTGCTTTGTACTACTTATGATTCCAGTTTGCTTGTCTATCTCTGTAGTGGCCAATATAAAGAGGTGGAACATATATTTAGGCAATGGGATTCAAAGGCACTCACAGTTTGTCCAGTTACTTCTGTAAATGCTTCTTTCAGTATTCACTGTACAGGTCTCTCCATTCTGGCTGTATTCAGCATCCTCTCTGTCCTTGTGAAGGGTGTGAAACAAGCAGGACTGTAAATTAGGGCTATTATCTGTTTTAGGATTTTAAAGATTCGAAGCAAAGACGTCCGGTTACGTAATATACTGATCTTGGTTTGGGACTGTGGTCAATTCTTATTCTTCCTCTGTTAATGGTTATTTTTTACAGCAGTAAATCAAAATTGGTTTATCTTGTAAAGCTACAAACGTCTGTTAAATCTAAGAAAAGTAGTTTTACCAATACCTACTTGGCCCTCCCCTTCTGGATTGCTACCTCATCGTGGTGAAGGGGCTTGTGTACCTCAATGAAGCTGTGAGCTATACCATGTAGGGTCATCCTAGATGGGCACGACATAGCAGAGAGGTCAGACACATTGTAGTCCACTGGAGATGGAACTGGCAACCCACTCCAGTATCTTTGCCAAGAAAACCATATGGATGAGCATGAACAGAAACACAGAGCGATGTGCCTGGTGTGCTGTGTCCATATGGTCACTGAGAGTCAGATATGACTGAACAACAACTTGGCCCTAGCATGCCAGGACGCCTGGTTTGCCATAAAATTACTTGGCAAACATGCATTTAGTGCATTTAGTTCTTTAGTTGCAGTCATTGTGTGAAGAGAGCACCGAGGACTAATATCTATATATCTTGTCTGAAGAAGCCATCGTGCGACATAGGAGTCTAAAATACTTCTAGATTTTGGTTTGTTTTTTTAGATATGCCACCATATACAAAAAATGCTAGAATTTATACAGTACATTTCACTGTAAACAGAAGTTTTTTGCAAGATTGCCCATTTTTCGACTTTCTATGGGAATGCGTTAGAAA
Source organism: Discoglossus pictus (assembly GCA_027410445.1). Taxonomy (NCBI): domain Eukaryota; kingdom Metazoa; phylum Chordata; class Amphibia; order Anura; family Alytidae; genus Discoglossus; species Discoglossus pictus. The sequence goes on from CM050173.1 coordinate 7,548,054, forward strand.
AGCTCCAGTTGCTTTGTCCAAACTAGGATCCCCTCAACTGGACTGTATCATTATGTCGATATGAGAGAGACTCGCGTCATGTGCGCTACGAGGCCAATTATCCACGTGAACTGACGGAGCCGAGTAATCTGCAGTATTATAATTAGAGACCGTCCTACACTCTGTGACTGTAATTGGGCGTCCGAGGTGTACCTATCATTAGCCATTTGCACAGGATACTTTCCCATTATGCTGCATGTCAATCTATCGAATGATGAGGTTTCAGTTAGCGGTGAAAGCAGCAAAGTACTTAGCAATGATTGCCATATACAGAGAAGTGTCCGTTCTAATTCCAGTGGACTAATATTGGATTACATTTGCATGTCAGCTCATTGAATAATGTATGTTGTACAGGAGATGATACATTGAATAAGCACGATATGTGCACAGTAATCAAGTCTGGATGTGCATCTAAGGAGCAGGTTGCTAAATATTATCAATAAACCTTCTTAAAACTAATGCTTCTTCAGTCTCTGCAAGGCCTCATCCTCTTCTGTTTTGAGGGTTATTGCAATTATTCTCTATGAAAAATGTTATGTATTTATATTCTATAATTTCCTGATCTGATTTATGTGGAAAGTTAGTGAAATAAATGATCAGTCTGAGTACTTTGAGTCTTCCCAAGTGTTTACCGGTGGTAAGTACGTAAACATGGGGACAATATAAAGCCTACTTATCTGGATGTGGCACAACAATAAGTAATGTTGTTTCATTAGGTTCTGTTTGTTGTTTACATGACCAGGCCTGTGGGTCAAGAGACAAAAAAGGAAATAAGAAAAGCTACCGGAAAGTGACCAGTATCCACAAGGAGTATGAATCTATATAGGGATATGAAGAACCCTTCATTTGCCTGTTACAAAAATACTATAGTTAGCAGCATTGTGTTGTTAAATCATTTTAACAAAAGGCATTTTTCATTAAGAACAAAAAAAACAAAAAAACACACAAAATACAGCTCTCCCAATAACTAGACAATATATGTTGTAGTACAGTGTACCCCCTCGATTACTGGGGATAATATACAGATAGCTGATTAGAAACTCGTCTGTCAGTCCTTTATTCTTAATACCCCCAAAATAAATTAAAATAAATCTCTTTAAGTGATAGTACACTTATTTTACCCTCCTAAACATGTTTTCTGCTTGTTCTCATTGAAGTTGCCTTTGTTTTTAATTAAGTGATGTTTATAGAATGGAGAAATTGTGATGATAGTAAGTAATAGAGAAAGTCCACGAGGATGGACGAAACGGCCCGTTGGCACTTTTATCAGTAGTCATAGAGGACAGAGACCACTGGAGGACCAATCTAACATAGTGAATTGATGGGACAAGCCATGTTGTTACACATGAAGCATAGCAACTGAACAGCAAGTATACCAAGTGTGGCAACGTTTTGCCAATACACTATATTGTTATACTGTTATATGTTATCTGCAGCTTCTATTATCATTCATTACCTTTTAAAGTCACAGTGTCCCTAATATCTTTGATATTGATATTTACATATATATTGATACCTCCAGTTTATTTATGATCTCTGTTTTACTCTATATTTTGTTTTTAACATTAGTTTTTTCTTTATAGTGCTTTCTATATAGAATAATCTGATGATTATCAGTATATCCTGACTCATTCTTATATCATATAGAATTTATTTATTCTGTATTGTGCACCAATTTTTATCATTTTTAAGCTGCGCTATTTCCGGATTAAAATATCCCATTAAAGTTATTTATATTGTTTAGTAAGTAATAGTTTAAAATTAAATTTCTGTTCCCTCAAACTAACCCACTCAAACTGTGTCCTCTACGAATGTATATATGTATATTTATGTCATTCTTATAGAGTTCATTTCCTTTTTTTTTTTTTTATTTGACCCACATTATGCCTTGTAGTGTAAACAAAGAAAAACCTAACTTAACAACAATATTTATTGCCGCGCCATCCAGGTATTAAACGCAACACAGGCTATGTAATTGTTCCCCATTTAAGTCCTTGGTTGGTGCAAACCATTAGTAACCACATGGAAAGCTTCAAAGTAGTTACCCTGCTCATTCATTTCACTACCTGATCAATCAAAGCCAAAGGTGATAACGGAGAACAAACTTTGCAGAGGCTTCATGTTTCAGGCCACATCTTAGGAATATCTAGAGAAAGGATGTGTTGATATCGTACATCAGCAGTGCAAAAATAAAGTGAAAAAGTGCTGCTGTTTGATATGTTAATTAGTCGAAGTTCATCGTAAGTGCACATGAGCCAACATTGCTCAGATGGCCAGTGGATATCATCATTGAAATTCCTTGGATTGTTAATTATAGGCTGGTGGGGTTGGTTTATTAGATGCCATGTGCCATGTCTGTGGTCATAAAGCTGTATATTAAGGTGTTGGGGGAAAAATAAAATAAAATAAATAATGTCTTATAGCAGTGCATTAGATTGTAGTACCCAAAGCCAGACTCCCCGTACCACCACCATAGCTTGGGTGATGACCTAAAGATTGGCCCTCATTGAAATAATAAATTGGGGAAAAAAGAAGGCAAGATGGCCTTGGACAGCAATGTTGTGGGTACTACAGATACTTAGAATATCACTTATGAAAATAAATTCTAGAAATATTTAATAGGTAACTGAAGAAGTCCGAGTTTGCTTTTACTCCACTTTCTAATGTTTGTATCTTAGTGCTTTTTTAGAAGATCTTTAGAAATATATAGGTACCGGTTACAGATCATGACTGGGCCTCTATCTATGAGCACCTCAGATGACAATCTTTTGGTGTCCATCTCTCCTCCTTTTTTTTTTTTTTTAGCATGTATGTTATGGCAACAAGTTCAGATTAATCTCTTCAACCAGTGTCCTTTGTAGACAGGAGAGGTGATCTGTTTGTTAGTAGGGGCTGTCCAATTAGGGAGTGCCCTGCACATTCTCCTTATAGCAGTGCACAAGATTATAGTCCCTAGGGCCAGACCCCACCCCTCCAGCACCGCCACCACTAAAGCTTGACCCTCATTGATTACAGAAGAGAGGAGTTCCTTTAAGGTGTGAAGGAATTTGTTGTATGAAATATAAAGTCACCCATATGTCTCATCGTAAGGGAATGCTCCTAACAATATTTTTTTAATAACACTTAGTTCGTAAAGTGATTATTACCATATTTGGCACCTACACTGTATCGTTTTTATGGAAACTGGTTACCTACAACCTTGATAAATCTTTGTTTCTATTTAAAGGATCACCGTAATGCTCTGAGGGGCTACATATTTTAGGTAGATAGTGTTCTCCATGTGTCAAAAGGAAAATGAGCCTTGGTTATATTGAAATCTGCTGTGTTAAAGTGGTAACCTCGTTTTCCATTTTACAAGCGCAACTGGAGGCTGATATATAAATATGTGAAGTAAGTTAAATATGGCGTGTTGCTTTTATTCATAAGTTGTTGTTTTTTATGTTCAGTACATCAATCAACAGCTAGTGGCTCTTGTTCTGGTTTCTAGTGGTTCTTTAAGGACACAATGGACCCAATCAAAAGTGCAAGAGCTGTGGTCCATTATAAACATTTAGGGATTTATTTTATATAATAGGTCAGGTGTTTGCTATCTATGGGCTCTTTAATTATTGTAGTCCAAGAATTGGAGGCAGATTCGTTTGTAAACTGAGCTAATCCTTACTTTACCTTTCATTATTTCTATATTCATCTTTGTGTGTTACCATTTATTTGGATATTGTTTAACATTACTGTTTTTCTGATTATTTTTTTTTAGCCAATAAACCACTTATAAAATGTGCTCAATACAAAATGTAACACTCAAGAAAACGACTAAATCCAGGCTTTACTAGCAAAGCACATGAGTAATTGTATTATTTGAGTAACCCTCTGTTGGATCGTGACACGTCAACAGACTTTATCTTCTCAGTAGGGGAACAACGGGAAGTTTTTACTTCAGTGTATAGGTTTGGGGATGATGTTGTCGAAAATATCTTCCACCACATCAAGTCAGACACTCCATGATTCACGGGACCAGGGTCAGGGTCATGTAAGTAAAACAGACATCTAGGAGACTGTGCTAATTTGCAAAGTCAATTCTCTGTTTTTCTAAGATCCTAACTCCACACCCATTGCCGACTTTCTGTGAGATCTATATCCTCCCAGTGACTGATCTTGATCAGGCTGTAGAACTTGGAAACAAAGAGAAACAAAGAAAGAAAAGAAAAAAGAAAAAACTGCTTATGATGCACTATATTCATTTTATATTACAGTAGAATCCCGGTTATGCGGAACACAACTAGCCGTGACTCTCAAGCAACCGGCACCTGCATCAATTCCCCATTTTCAAAAAACTCCTGCTAAACCGGCACTATCCGGAGTTCGAGACTGCAAAAAAAAATACAAACTTTTTTTCTAATTATTTTTTTCTGGGCCTAAGTGGCCCAGTTTAGGTGCTGATGCTTTTTTAAAGTTATTTTGAGTGGTTTTAGGGTGTTTAAGGGTCGTTTAGACCCTTAAATTTAGGGACTCCACATTAACCAGCAACTACACTTATCCAGCAATAGGGAGTCCCTGTGGGTGCTGGAAAGCTTTTTTTTTTTTTTTTAATTTTTTTAAGGAAAGGCCTTTAAATTGGTTTAAATAGACAGAACATATCTGTACCTATTCAGTGCCAAGAACATACTTGTTTAGAGATAAAAAAGAATGTTTGTTTGTTTTTTCTTCATGAATTGATATTATTATTATTGTTTATTTGTAACGCGCTGATCAAATCAAAACTGGTTTATCTTTTGTTCCTACACTTCCCTATTCTTGCTTTATTATTAAACTGGTAAGTCAGGGAAATGCAACCATCGCCTCCCTAATGAAGGTCCTCTTTCATGCCATGTGTATATTTATTTATATATATATATATATATATATGTATATATCTATGTGTGTGTATATGTGTATATATATATATATATATGTGTGTGTGTGTATATGTATGTGTATATGTATGTGTGTATATATATAATTTATAAAACTGTTAGTCCTCACAGAGAAAATATGACTTTCCCTCCTCTCTGTAAGTATGTTACAGTTATATATACTTATACGTAGTTCTGATATTTTCACACTGTTGGAGAGTTACAATGTATGTCTCTTTAAAAAAAAAAAAAAAAAAAATCTCCATTTGAAGATCTTCCAGCGGAGGAGTAGTTAATAACATCAATGGCAATAAGAATTCTGCAGGGCGGGCAGTCCATGGAAATAACACCACAATGTTTGAGAATTTATGACCTGAGGGTAGTAAACAAATATCATTACAAAAGCTACTATAAAATAATCTAATGCTGTTCTCTCATCACTTTTTTATTTACTACATTTAACACGTCTTCTTGTTTCATCTTGTGCACTTTTTCCATCTTTCCGTTATGCTTTAATCTTAAATAATGTTTTTTTTTTTTTTTATATTCTGGGATTATTCATTGTTTTCCAAAAGGGCTAATTTAAAAATAATTGCATTATTATCTTATTTACTGTAGATTATTTTATGTTCATTTTATATGCACAAACAGAACAATATTTACTTCTGTTCAGTAAATTTAATTTGCTTGTTGCCGAGACTGTACGTACAGGAATGAAACCGGTGTGATGTCTGTGTGTAAATTACATTTTATCAGATCCTTCCTCGGGTATTTGGGGTAAAATGGAAACACACAGGGTATCTTGCTATTTCCTTATAGATTTTGTCTCCTCACCTCTTTGATTACTGGAACCCCCAAGAGCCTTTACATCATCCACATAGACCCAAGTGTGGATATCAACTTAATTTATAGTCCACTTATTCATTTTACACTAATTATTGTATTGAAAATTAAAAACATTTTTTTGGTATAATAGTAATTCACATTAGTTTTATTTATTTATGGATAAATGTGAACTATGTTCTTCATTTAGAACCTTACAAAATGGTGACTTCCATTGGGTGAGTTTATCTTATCCATTTTCCCTATACAGGGAGTGCAGAATTATTAGGCAAGTTGTATTTTTGAGGATTAATTTTATTTTTTGAACAACAACCATGTTCTCAATGTACCCAAAAAACTCATTAATATCAAAGCTGAATATTTTTGGAAGTAGTTTTTAGTTTTAGCTATTTTAGGGGGATATCTGTGTGTGCAGGTAACTATTACTGTGCATAATTATTAGGCAACTTAACAAAAAACAAATATATACCCATTTCAATTATTTATTTTTACCAGTGAAACCAATATAACATCTCAACATTCACAAATATACATTTCTGACATTCAAAAACAAAACAAAAACAAATCAGTGACCAATATAGCCACCTTTCTTTGCAAGCACACTCAAAAGCCTGCCATCCATGGATTCTGTCAGTGTTTTGATCTGTTGACCATCAACATTGCGTGCAGCAGCAACCACAGCCTCCCAGACACTGTTCAGAGAGGTGTACTGTTTTCCCTCCTTGTAAATCTCACATTTGATGATGGACCACAGGTTCTCAATGGGGTTCAGATCAGGTGAACAAGGAGGCCATGTCATTAGATTTTCTTCTTTTATACCCTTTCTTGCCAGCCACGCTGTGGAGTACTTGGACGCGTGTGATGGAGCATTGTCCTGCATGAAAATCATGTTTTTCTTGAAGGATGCAGACTCCTTCCTGTACCACTGCTTGAAGAAGGTGTCTTCCAGGAACTGGCAGTAGGACTGGGAGTTGAGCTTGACTCCATCCTCAACCCGAAAAGGCCCCACAAGCTCATCATTGATGATACCAGCCCAAACCAGTACTCCACCTCCACCTTGCTGGCATCTGAGTTGGACTGGAGCTCTCTGCCCTTTACCAATCCAGCCACGGGCCCATCCATCTGGCCCATCAAGACTCACTCTCATTTCATCAGTCCATAAACCTTAGAAAAATCAGTCTTGAGATATTTCTTGGCTAGTCTTGACGTTTCAGCTTGTGTGTCTTGTTCAGTGGTGGTCGTCTTTCAGCCTTTCTTACCTTGGCCATGTCTCTAAGTATTGCACACCTTGTGCTTTTGGGCACTCCAGTGATGTAGCAGCTCTGAAATATGGCCAAACTGGTGGCAAGTGGCATCGTGGCAGCTGCACGCTTGACTTTTCTCAGTTCATGGGCAGTTATTTTGCGCCTTGGTTCTTCCACACGCTTCTTGCGACCCTGTTGACTATTTTGAATGAAACGCTTGATTGTTCGATGATCACGCTTCAGAAGCTTTGCAATTTTAAGAGTGCTGCATCCCTCTGCAAGATATCTCACTATTTTTGACTTTTCTGAGCCTGTCAAGTCCTTCTTTTGACCCATTTTGCCAAAGGAAAGGAAGTTGCCTAATAATTATGCACACCTGATATAGGGTGTTGATGTCATTAGACCACACCCCTTCTCATTACAGAGATGCACATCACCTAATATGCTTAATTGGTAGTAGGCTTTCGAGACTATACAGCTTGGAGTAAGACAACATGCATAAAGAGGATGATGTGGTCAAAATACTCATTTGCCTAATAATTCTGCACTGCCTGTATAACATTCATGCCGTTGTCTTTCAGACATGGGGTGTACTCCATGTTTAAGGTTGAGCTACCAGTTAAGCTCATCTCCATGTACCATCAGCACATATAACATTACTACACTTTTTAATCAGTCTAATTGATGCATGATGTTGTTCATCATGTATTCATGGTGGTCCTTGGAAATCCCTTTTTACAAATGAACTTAATAAACTTTTAAACATCAAGCTATAAATCTCCATTTTAGCTCCATTTCTCCACCTCTTATGTGGTCATTAAAGGCAGGGTGCCACTGTGACTGGAGGCAGTCTTATATGGCCAGACACAAGCTTGTGTCCATGCGAATGTAAGCAATTTTATCAAATATCTACCCATCGAAAAACAACTGTTCGTGTGTAAATATTATCTGGTGTGTTCCTAGTCAGAGTTGCTCCCACCTTTTTGTTGGACTCTATATACCCTTAGATTGTAAGTTTGCGAGAGCTTCATTTGTGTGTCCGTGTCTTGGAAACAAGCACTATGTACATTTGATTATATGCTCAAAAACAGGGCCCTCCATTCTTTAAGGTGTTAAATTTGTTTTTTGCCATGTACTAACCACCTGTACAGCGCTACGGAATATGTTGGCGCAATATAAATAAAGATAATAATAAGGCATGGCGGCATACAGCTCAGCTGGAGGTGTACAAGCTGATGTTTGAAAGTTGGTTTTATAGTATAGAATGGCAATGTTATTTTTACTGGCGAAGGAACTGGCACCCCAAAAAGCAGTGCTATAGTGGGGCACAGTGTTAAACGGGGGTCAGTGTGCAATAAACAGCGATATAGTGGGGTTTAGCACAAAGAGAGGAATTACGAGAAAAGGAGTGATATAGGGAATTGGCGCTATATGGGGTATCGTTAACTGGGGTATATATGTATCTTTAAATTGGATGCCGTATTTATGGTTTTTAATAAAATAATCAATAAAGTGGATTTTAAGTAAAAGAAATGTTCTCTTATCCCATGTTTTTGTTTATCGGATGGGTAAGACCTCCATTAAGCATATTAAGGGATCAGCACTAGTATAAGATTTGCCTGCTTCTCTTTTTCGTAAGTTTGTATTTACCTCTCACAGTGCCTTCCTCTTTGTAATAGCCAAGTATGGCACCTTTGTGATACATTATTCACATATATATGGGGTTGCAAAGCTAAACCTCTCACCTGATTGTATTGAAAGAAGTAATGAGGAGTTAGAGTAGCTTCAATTGTAAGACGTCAAACAAGATTTGTATGGGACCCAAATACAGTAGGTTTGGCAAATCATGTTGGCTGCCAGGTCTCCCAACATATTTGTGTATTGCGTTGGATGCCAGACATGGAAGGTACATTATGTGTCTGGCAAGTCTAGAGCATCTATTTCGATTAAGATTATAAATGTGTGATTGTAGGGATTTAATATCCGTTTGTCTCGGGGTGATTGGAGGAGTTTGCAAGAAGTTCCTTTTTATGTCAATAATTCATCCAAGTCAGGAGATGGAAAGAGATCTCCAAGGCCATTCTTCATATAGGAGAGAATAAGGACATAATTGAAATGATATAATTCTGTGATCTAGGGAAGTTGATTCCCGAATATTTGAGCGAATTCCAACGGTTTAAAATGGAAGCAGATTTCTATGAGTTTAAGAAGATGTGATTATTTAGGATTCATTTTGTATCCAGAGAGAGTAGTGGAAGTATTAATTTCATCCATAAGATACTGAAGAGGATGAGTCAAGTAAATAAAACATTGTCATCAAATGCAACTAATTTGTTGGAGGAGCCTCAGTAGTCAATGCCTAGGATGTTGGGATTCAATCAAATATTTAGTAGGGGGTCCAGAGATAGGGTGACTAGTAAGGGACATCCTTGTCTTGTTTCTGTATACATGCGTTAGAATGCCAAAAGCATGCAACCTTTGAAAGAGATAGGGCCATAGGACCCCATCGAATAATTTCTCAGGGTCGATTGAGAGAAAAAAATCGATGACTTCTTTCTATGAGCTTGAAAACAAATTATGTCTGTAATTTTGATTATTACATTTGTATTACTGTAATAAGGGTTTTCCCTTCTGGACCGTGTTGTAGAGAAGGAGGTAGTGAACCTCAGTGAAGCTGTGAGCTTATCCAGTGTAGGGTCACCCAAGATGGGCAGGTCATAGCGGAGAGGTCCGACAAAATTGCAGTCCACTGGAGAAGGAATTGGCAACCCACTCCAGTATGTTTGCCATGAAAACCTTATGGAAAAACACAACCGGACATAATATGTGCCTGGCATGCTGCGTCCATATGGTCACCGAGCGTTGGATATGGCTAAAGGACTAAACAATAATGTTTTTAGTTTCAATTCTGCTACATGTACTAAACGCAGAAAGAGGTCTCTAAGGCATATGTCTTCTGTATCTATCTATCGATACAGGTGCGTAATGAAAAAATAAAAAGATTATTAATATATTGAATTCATAGATTTTTGCACATTTCTAATGTTACTGTAACCAACATTCAATATTCTTTCAAGAATCACTTCTAATGATCCAATCACCCCCTATCCTTCCTCATCTCTCTGCAGACTCAGATACATAATGATGGAATATTGTATTATAATTGTAATTGTTTGTGTTAATTCTATGCTTTTTTATCATTTTCATATTTGATACACTAAAAAAAACTTTAATACTTTCCTCTGCTTTTTTTAAATTCAATTGTATAATGGTCCAGTTTTCAAGTTACCTTAAAATATCAGTGGTCACCGACATCTACATATAACTAGGTCAAGAAACCTATAGGTGAAGGTTTGCAGATCTAGAGTACAAAGCAACAACAAGTGTAAATGCAAGATGCATAGGACAGGGTCAAGGAGATTTTGGGGTCATTTAGACATACTGGTGTAGATTTTATTAATGGGTATTATTTTTAGCTCTTCTTATCTGCCATTCCCAAATGGGAATTATCTACAACTAGACCGTACCAGTCCGATAAATCAAGCTGTATATCATTTAAGTGGATCCATCAAGGACCAAAGTCTTGTTTTTGTCATATTTAGGAAAGGTCACTATCTGTTAATGTCTCCATTATCTAAATGTGTCCTTATGTATCCCTTTAATTGTCTCCCCTTTAAAATGAGAATATTGTCGTTCAAACAGATCTGCCATAACAATGGTGTACCTACTTAGTCCTATTTATCTAAACACAACTGAACGTGTCTTTTTATCAGCAGGATGTGTCTATATTTTGTGCTTATGGTACAAATTAGAGCGAGCGCAGTATCTTCGTAAACACGTTTAATGAGCCGCTACATATTGTCTTTTGAGATCTGTTTTTGCCATCAGCTAACAAATGCTTTCTTTCTGTTTTCAATGTCTTTCAGGCCTTTTTAAAAATGTGCAATCTGCCAGTCCAGGTGGTTTGTAGGGCGAATGCTGAATATATGTCTCCATCTGGTAAGCATAGTATTCATTTAAGTTGCTTTACCGAAATTGTGTTCAGATCCCAGCATCACCTGGTGTCCCTGACCATAATACATCTGCATTACGCTACGCACTTATATTCTTCCTGCCTGAAAAGGCGATAAAAATGATCAATCTGAGTATTATTTCAGCCATTTGTTTATGCTGGTAAGAACGGAAAGTGAGAATATATGTCGCAGTCAGGAGCGTCTCCGGGAAAACCCTGCGGCCACTTGTATGGCGCGTAAAGCAGCGGGAAAGTCGCCTTCTCTCGCCGGCACCTCTGCTGATTCTAGAATAATCGCCGCAAATTACAATAATCCATAATCAATTAACATTGTGTCTTAAAAGTGATTGGTGCTTTTGATTACAACAAATCTAGTAAAGAAAGAGGGAAGAAACGCTTTGAGTACAACAATATGTCTTAAACAGCCCTTTTTTTTTTTTTTTTTTTACACAAATGATGTTCCCATGTTTGCTAAGAATTATTGGTAGGGATATGCAAATGAGCTTCAAAATATACCCCCTTTTGCATGTAGCCCACTTAAAGGCATATGCAAGTTTCCTGGATTATGAAGCATCTGATAGAGGGGAATCCGTAGTGTATGTACAGTACTACAGTATATGTCGGCGCGTTATAAATAAACAATAAACATGATATGATAACATTTGTTTGCGTTAAAAAAACACCAAAATAAACATTAGTAAACTCACCCTGATGTTTGCTGAGTCTCTTGAGTTGCTTTTTCAGCGATAACACTGGTAAATATAGCATAAAATTCATAAGATGTGTTGGCCAATCACAGGCAGGTGATACATTGTAACAATCTGTAAAGCCAGTTTGTGCAGGGAGTAATCATGGGATGTGTAGTCCCCCTGTAGAATGACGTTTGGAGGAGTCAGACACTGATTTGTAGGTCTCTGCATTGTACTGCTGGTGGCTTGAAGGTTAGTAAAGTGTTAAAATGTATACCCAAATGCAATGTTTCTATTGGTAGGTACCAGGTGCCTATGTAAGCAGTTCTGGGGTGTGGAAAATAAGTTTTATTTTTAAATAAATTAAATCTGTGTGTGTATAGAATGACTCCATGTAATGTGTGTGTCTGATAGGTTAGAGAGACGGAAAATGGGGAAACCTAGATATACATTTAATGGATCGCTGAACAATGAAAACAATATATGTTTAAAAATGTTGGAGTCTGATTAAAAGCGTAATTAAGCAGGAAAAAAAATAATGCAGCTAGGTTTTGAGTAAAAATATATATATATTCTGATGTCTCTGCAGGACCATGGAGAGATCCATGATACGTGATGGAAGGTGTGTGAGAGGAGGGCTCTTACTGTGCCGGCATGGATTGGTGCATGGTCTGGGGGGCTTTTTAACGTGGGATCCATTTAGTCTTCTGACCACTGCTCTTGGAATAGACACTTGGATTAAGCTTCAGCCCTTGAAATACCCTCCTAGACTGCAGTCTCACCCCTATATGGTGCTCATTGGTTCTTGGAGAAAGTACTCGGACCGGACGCTAAGTACAGTATGCTGTAATGAGTATTAGGGTATGGAGTACAGACCATGTGGCCAGCTTGGGACATGTAGCTGTGCTCAGGACGATTGTCTTTTCTTTACGTATAGAGGAAACATTTCCAATCGGTTTCCTGCCCCTCATAGTTCACTTGGTTTCTGACCATATCAGATGTAATTGAAACCACAGCAGCTTTTTATGTGTGATGGAGGGTGCTGGTGGGACGGAGGGGGCTGGTGGAAATATACTATATTGGCCCGAATATAAGCCGCGTGTTTTTTTACGATTTCCACGCTTGGAAATAACAGGTGCGGCTTATATTCGCAACCGTAAAATTAAATATTGCCAAATTGCGGGCTTAAGACTGTTGCGCAATTAATTCTAATTTAATTCTTCACTTTTATTCTGCTATGGGGCATATGATTTTTGTTTACTAAAAGGAAGTGAAAGCAGTTGAAATTTTTCACTTCCTTTCAATAGTGTTCAGGACAATTAGGTCGGGAGGGGCTCTGCAAAAGCCATTGATCAGGAAAACTGTGTTTTTTTTTTTTGTTTTTTTTTTTTTTTTTTTCTGGATCGCTACCTTGTCATGGTAAAATGTACTTCAATGAAGCTGTGAGCTATACCATGTTGAGTGACCAATGATGGTCTGGTCATGGCAGAGAGGTCGGACAAATCGCGGTCCACTGGAAAAGGAACTGGCAGTCCACTCCAGTATCTTTGCCATGGTATTTCCCATTATTATACCAGCCTGGTGTAGATATAGGGTTTGGGATTATACCTACGTGTGCCCACTGTGACTTGCACACATTTTAGGATTTGGTGTAACTTGCAATAAATTGGTTACTTTACAGAATCGAGGAGCATTATTCCAGGCAATTCTAGTTATTTTCTTCACAAATAAGAAAATATCTTGACTTCTCTTTCCCAAACATGATCATCAGCGCCGCTGAGCTCGGCATTATTACCTGGACTGTAGTAGTTTGATGGCTTTGCATATCTGCAAAGTATCTAAAAATAATAACCCCTGTGCGCATCTTGTAGGTGTCCTGATATTGATCTCTGGGGGAAGGTGCTGAGCTGACGTTTCTCCAAGAATCAGAACCTAATGGAAACCTTGAGGGGAAAAACAGCGAGACCGTTATTAAGTCTTCACATATAATAGAAGATAAGCCGCCATGCCAAAGGTGTGGGGGAAACACATGGGAAATATGGGAATGCCATCTATTGCAGCCATCTTGTCTTGTTTATCCATAAATTATTTTATTTATAGAACTGAATTTCATGGGATCCCTGAACGTTCCTTCTGGTGTCTGTTAGTACCTGGCATGGCGCCTTGTTTAGGGCAGCTAGCCTCCATTTTTATTGGATGCTGTAATATAATTATGACTAAGTTGGATAAAGATATTGCATAATGTACATGTGTGTTGCTCAGTTGTGTCCGACACTCTGTGGACGCATGGCAGAGATGCTGGAGTGGGTTGCCAGCTCCTTCTCCAGTGGCCACCGCATACAGCTCCTGGTACTGACCAGGCCCAACCCTGCATGGCTTCAGGCTGGTATGCCCTCTTGGTTCACTGACTGGAATTGAACCCAGGTCACAGTGGTGAAAGCACTGAATCCTAACCACTGGACCACCAGGGAACCCATTGAATAATACTACAACTCAAAACCGTAATCCATTTTTTGTATTCAAGACAAGTAATCACATATATAGTTGTCATAACTGCGGCTTGTCAAAAGTTGCTGCTAACGCTGCGGCCCTCGCCAAAGGCGCTCCTTGCCAGCAACTGCGGACCTCGCAATCTTTACGGACTTACGACACAGAAATACGAGACGATCCGCCCAAACCTCAAAACATTCAAAACACAATAAATACACAAAAAAAAGCTTAACCACAGCAAGGGGGCACCCAGGACCTCTGCAAGGGATGTTACACCTCGATTTAAGTCCAAATTGAAGAGTTTAGACACCCGAAAATCACCTTTGCGAGAGAAAAAATGGCCGCCGACGAAAACAAGGCTACTGGACCCTAAACACGCAAAACACCACCTACGGATTTTCCGAAAAAGCCGGACGAGGTCCAAGAACAAGGACGCTAAATCACCAACAGCCGCTTACCACATTAGGCGCCATTTTACAACACTAACTTACAGAATGCGGAAGTACACAGCTACCCTAACGCATTTTCCTCGCGCACACAGCCTATTTACACTACACACTGCGCACATTGCTGACACAGCAGCTCCACAGCACTCAAAACACACATTGTATGCTGCAGCAACATGAAAACAGATTGCCAGCTCTTCAGCACAATGCTTCCTGCATATATTACTTCAAAATAGGTAAAGTATATTCATTTATTTCTGGTTGCAAGTGTAGAATACTGGGAATTCCTTGTGTAGGTAGGTGGGTACTTTGCCCTGGGCGAAATGGGTCTCTTGCATAAATATGACAGATGGATGGAATCTTTTATAGAACAGGAAAGCTTTGCGTCTTTTAAATTGAGAGTTGAAGCCCCTTACATTGCGTGTTAAAAAGGTGTGCTCTACATCAGCCATTGGTTTTTTGTGTAGTTAGCTTTATATGTTCTCAGTGGGGAGTGTGTGGCGGTTAGGTTACCTGGATGTGGAATGCTGAAGCACCGTGACCTGCACCGTGAACCTCCCTTGGGTGTCTTGGGCGCAGAGACCACCTGTAAACTGGATAGACTAAGAAGAAAAGCAAAAGAGATACAGAAGCTTAGATTCAACATTTCAATAAACTGGTTAAAACATGTCCTAACAATTTGGTAGTTTCCCTGTCTCCCTACCTGTTTCCATACCTTGAGGCCAGTAGCTATTGCTCCCATTACTGGGTTTGACCTCTTAGGGAGAGGACTCCCTCCTGGGGGTTCTACCTGGGGAGTTGTTAAGGGCTCAAAACTCCCCTTAATCTTCATCCCTCCAAATCATTTAAGTCACCTCAAGAGCTCCGCTACAGCTAGATCTGCATTTCTATATATAACAATCTATCTGTCTCTAACATAACTTAAACATTTTAGCTATTTGCTGCAATTTCTTCGGGTCAACCTGCTCATGGGGAAAAAAAAGTGTTCAATACTCTCTCAATGATCAGCTTCAGGATCCTCGCAGTCGGCTGACGGAGCGGTGTCCAGACCTCCTCCTGTAGCTTGCTCCATGAGAGGCCCCCTACTGAAGGCTGCTGTTTTTGTTTTTTTGGCCGATACTTGCCACATCTTGGCAAGACTGGGTCTGGGTCTTGGACTTCTCCTTTCAGCGTCTCTATCCTCTGCTAGTAAATTTAGCTTTCTCAGGAGGATCTCAGCTTCTTCTACTGTGTGTACTCTGTAAGTGGATCCGCCCCGCTGGAAAATTAGTGAAAATGGAAAACCCCACTTGTAGAGGATTTTGTTGCTGGACAATATCTCCAGCATGGGTTTCATCTCCTTCCTTTTCTGCAGTGTGGCCGGAGCCAAGTCCATGTATACTTGTATAGATGAGTTGTCCGGGCCTTTGATTTCTTTGAGCCTTCTTGCTGCTGTAAGTATCAAGTCTCTTGCGCTTTGTTTGGCAAACCTTATTATTATATCCTTAGGTTGGTTGTTAGCTTTTGTTGGGCCAAGGGCCCTATGCGCTCTTTCAATAGCCCAGTCTGCTTCGCTGCTTGTGGGAATGATCCCAAGTATGACTGCTTTTGAGTACTGCAGTATGTCTGAGATGCTGCTTGGGACATTTCTTAATCTTCTGTTATGTCTTCGTGAGCGGTTTTCAAGATCTTCAACCTTGTCAGTCAGCTCTTTTATCTGTGTGGAGTGTTGCGCCATTACCTCTTGGTCATGCATCTGGGCTTCTACTATCTGGTCTGTTTGCTCCTCTAACAGCTGCGTTCTTTGTCCCAGGCCATGCAGCTCCCTTTTCAGGTCAGTGATAGCAGTCGTCATTAGTTCTTGGAACATCAGTTTTATTTTTTCCATGTTTTTGTCTGTTAGTTCCACCTGAGCATGTGCTACTTCCGGCTCTCCCTCTCTGACCGGCGAGTTTGAGTTGTGCGGGAATAATGACGCATCGTTTGGAGCTTTGTAAAACTCCTGGATGTTTCTACTCGCTTGATTCTTTTTGGGTTTGGTGCTGCTGCGAGCCGCCATGATGCCGCCTTGTCCTGAGGGTGTGATCTATAGAGGTTGCCGTCTTCTGACTCTGTGCTGTAGGTGAAGCAGGCTAGGGATTTTGCTTAGTTGAGCATGAGAGTTTAGGTGGGCTAGAGCTTTTCTGGTAGCAGGCTCATGTAGGTGACTTGCGTAATTCAGTGAGTTATTGCATCTTGCTTTTTGAATTGTTTAACATATTTACAATCCTAGTGAAACTTGTCTGTATAAGTCTTGCCAGCTTATTTGTGACATGCGTCTCACAACTTGTTGTTGTTTATTAAGTTAGGAGAGATGCTGGGTTGTGATTCTGTCTCTTAAATCTTTTAACCCCTTTTAATCTTAATCTTTGCACAGATGCATTGGAGGCAGTAATTGTGCTGCTGTAGGCTGTCCAGTTGGGGACTCCCCTGTAGGGCTTAAAAAGGCTGCTGTTAGTGCTGTCTGGGACCCATTTTGGAGCCTTGTCTGGGGGCGGGCCCCTCTTGGTGTATGTGTCTCAAGATGGCCTCCTGCCCTCTCTAGGTAAATAGAGTTGTGCCACTTTAGATGTTGGGGTCTAGGCTGCCTCTATTATGCTTATTTTTGCTTATGCACTACTTGTGTAGGGATGGTGAGGGAGGGATCTGGTGTAGTGTGTCCCTCTTACCTCCCAGAGTAGCCTCTCAATGGAGTCTGGCACCTCTTTCAGTCTCTGGCACAAGCTCAGTGGGGGACCAGGTGGTGGAGGCCTCAACCACTTACTTTGATCCAGTGGTAGGTGATGCTCGTTGGGGGTTAAAAGTGGGCTTCTGGGCTGCTTGGGTCGCCCCTGCAGCACTGCTCTGCTGTGCAGCTGCTGCTGCTGATCGCCAGGGAGGCCGGATGCACTAGGCCTCAACCATGCGGCGTGTTAATTAGCCCCGATTTTCGCAATTCTTCTTTACTCCTCTTCCCCTGCACCCCCTTACACTTGTGCTGGTGTTTAAAGGTTTTTTTTGTGGGGGATTAGGGCAGATTACCCTGGATTGAGTGGGTATTGGGATGGAGCTGATGTCTGGCAAGTCTTGCTGTCCCGTTAGGCCACCGTATATTCATTTATTAATGTATTATTTAGTTCATTACCATACACCAAACCGCATTAGCTCACTTACAATTTGACTCCCGTCATTTTTTGACGGGCAATATTCTAGTGCAATATAACTGTGCAGTTATCTCCCTACAGTTGGGGCATCTTGTTTCCACACCTATATTGGCACCCAAGTGGCAGATAAGACAGGGAGAGCCTTTGCAACAATACTCTGATTTATCACACTTGATGTCATTGTTCCTTGAGACTCATCCCTTCTTGTTCAACGTGTTCCAAGCTATAAGACACAATAGTGCAACACGGCAGCCATGATGAGATTACATGATATATATTATTATATTGCACTACTGTTTTGTATTATTGTACAATCTCTTTATCCAGTTTCTTGTAAGATTACTGCAGCTTCCCTTTCATTTATGAAAGCTAATTCTACTGGGTTTCTTGAAGGAATGAGTATAGCCTTATTCTATACATCCCTCTTAAAGAAAGATGGAGGTGTTCTAGATTTGACTACCTATTTATTTACTTTTATGTACTTTGTTTTTTTAAGAAGTGCGGTTTAAAAGCACGGTTTCTACTGGCTAAAATAAAAAAATAAAAAACTTTAGCTTGTAAGTTTGCGAGTTAGATGTTGGGGCCTTTCAAAAAAGGTGTGTATAAGTAATGACAGATCATGTGACACTTAGATTGCACACAGGTGGACATCATTTCACTAATTATGTGACTTCTGAAGGTAATTGGTTGCACCAGAGCTTTTTCTGGGCTTCATAACAAAGGGGGTGAATACATACACACATGCCAATTTTCTTTTTACTATTTCTAAAAAATAGTTTTATGTTTAGATTTTTCTCATTTCTCTTCACCAACTTAGACTATTGTGTTCTGATCCGCCACATAAAATTCAGATTAACAAAAGTCAAGGGGGTGAATACTTTTTCAAGGCACTGTATGTTGCAGCATGTTTTCTGAGATATGGTCCCTAATAAGCTAGTACACTACAGTGCTCATCCAGCAATACAGAGCATGTGTCTGCATACGCTGCAGTGTACAGACCCATGCAGGAACTATTTGCTTGATTCAGGCAGTAAAAAGAGAGATTTTAATTGTTTCTTAATAAACCAAAGTACATAAATCCATAGCTGTATTACATATCTAGTAAAATCCAGAAACCTTCCATATTCCTTTAAAGTTTTCTAGTTTAATGTAATTGTGCGTTTTTTTTTTTGTTTTTTTTTCTTTGTAAATTTCAATACCTAAAAGATGCGCACAAATAACAAATTTGCTGTCATTATAAATGTTGGTAAATAGCTGCTTGAAAAGTTAAAATGGCTACATTTAGAATTCTAGCAATGCAGCTTTGCAGCAGGTGGTGCCTCCTTTGGGGTAACTGTAGTTTGGGTGTGTCAGGGCGACTGGCTGCGCCCCGCGACTTACTCTCGCACACACTCATATTTTGAGAATACATTTAGCAGGAGTTTTGGTGAATTTAGACATCGCTGGTGGATCTCTAGCTTGTTGTGGTGAAGGAGCTTGTGTACTTCAATGAAGCTGTGAGCTGTATCATGTAGGGTCACTAAAGATGGCAGGTGAGAGAGGCCAGACTTACATAGTTACATAGTAATTGAGGTTGAAAAAATACTTTAGTCCATCAAGTTCAACCTTCTTAGATATCTGTTAATGTGCAATATGTGGATTAGTTGCTAACTGATCAAGAGGAAGCAAAACCGGAAAAAAAACCAACCCAGTGAATCTTTGCCAATTGTCTCAAAATGGAAAAAAAAAAAACCTAAACTTCCTTCCCGACCCCAGATACTGGTGATCCGATTCCTCCCTGGATCAATACTCCCTCTCTAATTATCCAGGATAACCCTGAATACCCTTTTTATTCAAAAATATATCCAACTCTTTTTAAAAGTTATCTATCAAATCTGCTGTCACCACCTCCTTTGGTAGAGAATTCAACAGGTTAACCACCCTTACTGTGAAGAACCACTTTTTTTTTTTTAAGGTGGAATCTTTTTACTTCTAATCTCAAGGGATGTCTTCTTGTCAGTTGAAAACCTATTGGCACAAAAAGTTCACTTGACAAAGCCTTATACTGACCCTGGATGTATTTATATAAGGTAATCATATCCCCTCTTATAAGCCTTTTTTTCTTGAGAAAATAAGTGTAATTTGGTTAGTCTTTCTTCATAACTCACCATTGTTAAATTTATAAAAGAAATGGCTATGGATATAAAAATTCTCGGCTATACCTGTAATTATACCTCAGACATATGCTTAAAAGGAGCCATATTTGAAACCGTATTGGATTAAAGAGTGAAGCCTTTGTGGGCACATTTGCATGTCCCTGCCCAGGTTCCCAGAAAGCAGCGTAATAACTGTATTTCTTGGAATTCTGAGTAGGAAATCCATTTTTATTAACTTATTTTAAACGTTCAAATATGAATACAAATGTACTAGTTATTTACTATAATTTTAAAGAAATATAAAACTCCCTCACATATCATCACATATATAGCTGTCAGTGTGGGTAACGTTTGCGATGTTGGTCACGCTTTTGCGTCCCTCACGCAGCGAGGGACGCCTGAGAGCCTCACGAGGTAAGCAGTTGAAGCACGCAGTTCGCTCAAACACGTAAATACTAAAAAGCCTAAAACAAGCAAAATAATTATTTAAAAAAATAATGCACAGCACAGAGGGAGAGCAAGGAAGCCTAGGTGTGAAGTTGCCAACAAATTGGAGCCATATTAGCCGATTTTCAAGTGGCGGAGAACGGCAAAGTGAGGGAAAAAATGTTGGACGAAAAACGTAAAAATTATGAAATGGGATGAAAACGAGGCTTTACAACGCCAGGCACGCAGAACTTGGAAAATACACAACGCCGCAAACAGTAACACTTACACTAACAACGCCAGGCACGCAGGACATTGAAAATAAAAATAACGAGGACCAAAAGCCTCACATTGTATGCCAAACAGCATTGCTAGCTTTACAATTTCATTCCCGTCATTTTTGACGTGCATTTTCCTAGAACATTTATAAATTTGTGTTAAATCTCGATTTATTCCTGTCATACAATTAAATTGATTTACAGTTTGTGCCATAGATGGATATTATAATAGTGACACAGATACCATGCGATACTCGTCCATATGTCCTGATTCCTACAGAAGAATGTAGGGAGGTCTCTAATGTTTAATATGGATGCCAGAATATGAAAGGACCTGTGTGCTCCAGTAACATGGCAGCACAGACTGAGGCCTTTCACTGCTTGCAGTTCAAAAAGACCTGCATTTCTATTGTAATCCATGTCAGCGTATGGATGCAGATGAGGCCTTTGTTAGGGGCGGTGCACCTCATCCATTACCCTTAGGCCGACTGTGAGCAAGAGTAGAGGGGTCTGCTGAAAAGGGCCCATGACAGAGCCTGCTGTTCGCATGAACTCTGCGTGAACCAGGTCTAACAGCATGTGTGCTGCGTGTGCTGGAGGGAGAGCTCCCAAAGGAAGCTCTATAAATATCAGGGACAACATACGTTCAATCAGAATTAATTTACTAATACATTCTAGGTCCCTAATATATGTATTAAATGTATAGCACAACAGTGTGGGTAACTACGCTGTCATCACATAGTTTCATGTAAGAGTAATATGTTTGTTGTAACTGCTCAATAAAGTTTTTTGTGAATCTGTCACTGTATGCATGTCTGTGAGAAAATGGATGCATTTAAATGTAATATATGAGGAGTTCTTCATTGGTTGCTTATTATAGTTTACTAGCGAATTGCCCATAAATAAATGACGGCAATGAAATTGTAAGGTAGCTAATGCTGTTTGTATAATAATGAAATATATAATACGTTCATAAATGAGGCATTGTGTTGAAGAGCTGGCAATGTGTTGTGATGTTGCTGCAGCATTAGTGGTGTGGAGCTTATGTGTAAGTGTGCTGAATGTGTGCAGTGTAATAGTGTGCGTGCGCAAGACCAAACCGTTAGCGTAGTTGTGTACATTGTGTACATTGTTCTAAAATGGCGGGTAATGTGTGGTATGCATCTGTAGCGGAATATTCGTAGGTGTTTTGTGGTGTTTTGCGTGTTTAGACTGCTGTAGCCTCGTTTTCGTTTTGTTCGGCAGCCATTTTTTCTCTCACTTAGAGAATTTTTTAGTGTCTAAACTCTTTTATTTTGAGTTAAATTAAGGTGTAACTTCATTTATTGAGGTGCTGGATGCTTCCTCTTGCTGTAGGTAAGCTTTTTATGTATGTGCTGTGTGTATTTATTGTGTTTTTCATTTTTTCCTGTCCGCGGGTTGCGGACGATTTTTTGCGAGGTCGTAATGAGTGGTAACGTGTCTCGTATGTTGTTTGCGAGGGTCGCAGTTGCTGTGTCGTGTTGTTTGCGTTGCACCGTAAAGTTTGCGAGGGTCGCAGTTGCTGGCAAGCCTGCAAGCGTGAGCAACGGCTTGAGCAGGCCCGCCTGCTCACCAATATAAATGTGATTTATAAGGTACCAACGTATTTGCAGTCTATGTAAGCGAGAATAAATATTTGAGACCTATGGCAATGTACACAAACATACAAGCTCCTTTATCCTAACAGCTTGTAATCTAGTGGGAGCTAGCATGGAGTCTGATGGTACTTTAGATTTCAGGCCTGGATCCAAAGGAGAACATAATTATCTGTTATGATTGTTTAATTACACGTGATAGGCATGTACTGATCAAGTTATTTCGGCCCGTTATCCAATGCGGTGTTTGGCATACAACTATTCTCAACCTATCCGTTTCTTTATTTAACTGATCTTCTACATTGTCATCTGCTTTTTATCCATTAAAAGCATACTTAAGTTTCATGGATTGTGAAGCATCTGATAAAGGAGAATCAGCAGTGTATGCAAACATTTTTTTTGCATGAGAAAATACCAAAATAAACATTAACAAACTCCCCATGATGTTGGCCAAATCTCTTGAGTTTGCAGGCAATTGATTTTGTGAGTCAGACGCTGCTGTGCAGATCTGTGCATTTAGCTGCTGCTGGCTTGAAGGTTAGTAAAGGGTTAACATCTACCCAAATGCAGTGTTTCTATTGGTAGGTACACTGTGGCTATGTAAGCAGCTCTGGGGGTGTGGAAAATAAATCTATATGTATAGAATGACTCCATGTAATGTGTGTGTCGGATATAAGAATCAGGTGTTAGATTAGAGACAGGGAAACACAGGAAAACTTAGATATACCTTTAATAAATAAATGCTACATTACGTCAGTATTACTGCAGTAGTGCCTGTAATATGTGCTGTCGTTGTTGTTGTTGTTTATATTGTGTGACGCATCTTTTTGTTTCATAGGAAAAGTTCCATTCATACATGTTGGGAGTCAAGTAATATCAGAATTGGGACCAATAGTTCAGTTTGTAAAAGCCAAGGTAAGAAACCCCATGGAAGCCATGCTGTGATACTAAAATACTAATAATAATTTTAATTCTATATCAATATTTTTTTTTAAATTAAAAATGTATTGCTCTTCAATTTTAACACTATTGAACAGTATTGAAATATTAGCGGGATGTATGGAGCACTTAAACGTGACACTATGTTGCTCCTTCCCCTTCAAATAAACTGCACATTTTAATATTAAGATATATTTTTTCGCATTTCCATCACTATGTCACAGAACGCAAGAGCCCTCATCCGCTCTACTGACATTCACATACATTAATAACACATGTAGTACACTACGTACAACCGAATGTACCTGTGTTTTTCAAAGCAGTTAACCAAAGTCACATGACTGAAGTGGCCCCATGTTGTTCCAGTGATATTTGCCAGTGTTGCATGGCTGTAGCCAATGGAATCCACGTCTTTCTGTATATGATTTTATTATAACTGACATGGGGACACATTGGATGCCGTTATCTTTAGGCCACAAAATGCTAAATGAAAGCGATGAGCCACATACAGTATCACTTGTGTAATATGTCTCATTAATTTCAGTTTTAGCTTGATGGAGCTTCTATCCAGTAGTGTTTTGGCATTAAGAGAATATTAGAAGTAATATTATAACGATGTAGTTCCTGGTCTTCGTTGGCTTACGGATTAAATTATTTTAAATATTCTATTTTTCTTGCCCAAAAAAACTAATTTTTTTGGAAATGGCCTGCTATTCTTAGACCTGATTATTGTTGATAGAAATATGCATTCAAATGTATCTTACAAAATGTATGTATAGGTTAGAACTGTGAAAACCCCGGCAACGTTGGAGCATTCTTACAGCACTGCCTCTTGTTCTGTGCTCCCCCTCCCCAGGGACATTCACTTAGTGATGGTTTGGATGAGGTCCAGAAAGCCGAGATGAAGGCATACATGGAATTAGTCAATAATATGCTCCTGACAGCAGAGGTAAAGTATGTTAGAAGATCATGAAATAGAAACCTTTTTATTCTATACTGCCCAAAATGAAACCAATCTTAAAGGTACATGTAAGTCTCCTTGTTTTCCCCCTTCTCTTATCTAACACCTGCTGCTTGTATCAGACGCACACATTACATGGAGTCAGTCTATACACACACAGATTTAGTTTATTTAAAAATAAAACTTGTTTTCCACACCCCCAGAGCTGCTTACATAGGCACCTGGTACCTACCAATAGAAACTCCACATGTGGGTTGTAACCATTTACTAACCTTCAAGCCAGCAGCAGCTAAATGCAGAGACCTACAGTTATTTGTCTGGCTCTACATGCTTCCTTGTGCAGGGAACTACACATCCCATGATTCCTTCCTGCACAAGCTGCAATTACAGATTGGTACAATGTATTAAAATGTATTAACTGCCTGCGATTGGCCAATACAAATTATGAATTTTATGCTAATTTTAAAAGAAAGATACAGGGGTGGTAACAAACAAAAGGATCTGCTTGCAAACTCAAGAGATATAGCAAATATCGGTTTGTTTTGGGATTTATTCATGCAAAAAAAAAAAAAAAAAAAAAATCTCATGCACTGCTGATTCTCCTCTATCAGATGCTCCATAATCCAGGAAATTTACATATGCCTTTAAGTAAAAAAAAGAATGTATATAATTTTCCTTTACAGATACGTTTTTCTCTGTTCTATTTTTCCATGCACATACATTTTACCATTTCATTACAGGGTGTGTGGAATCGGTGATACTACAGGCATATCGGGCTCCATCATAGATTGATTCCCTTTATTGAACCAACATATTAGTCTTATAAGAAATCTCAATGAAATGCTCCTGAGATTGCAGGTTTTCTCCAAGTGTTTATAAAATAATCTCTGTAGTCTCTCAAGGTTCGGAATTAAAGTTTTTTTTTTCAAGACTGATATATCTTTCATTAGATTGTAGCAGATCATATGAAAAAATAAATATTGGACTAATTCAATAACTTTCGGCAAATCTACCGTTCAGTGCTGGACTTATAGTTACACCGGCAGTCATCATAAGATCTTAGAAGATGGAAGGTTTAGGGGAAATGTCAGAAAGTACAATATTACAGAAAAGAGCATGCAAACAGTTATGGACTTCAACAGTTATGGATTCGATAAATAACATGGGACTGGATTTATTTCTAATTAAAAAGGTAATTCAGGGTTATCCTGGATAATTAGAGAGGGAGTTTTGATCCAGGGAGGAGTTTGATCGCCAGTATCTGGGGTCAGGAAGGAATTAGAAAAAAAAAAACAAGTGAAAAAAAAAACTGTTTGCTTTCCTCTGGATCAATTAATTATTAATTTAAAAAGAATGATAAAAAAAAAATGTTGTTTAATTAGTAATTAACTAATTAATTAACATCTAATCCGCATATTGCAGGTTAGAGGAGATCTTAAAAGTTTGAACTTGATAAGCTGAAAGGTGTTTTTTCAACCTCAATTACTATGCAACTATGTTAAGCAATCCCGGGATAAGCACATGGCAATCCTGAGCTTAAATACGCCTAACAATTCAGTAGAGAGAATGGGCAGACCAGATATGTGTTTTTGGTCCTTATTTGCTGTTGAATCTGTTTTAAATTAAGCACCAATCTACTACTCCTTTGAATCCCTACCAATCTGTCTCTATCTACCCTAGTCTTTCACTATCTTTCCATCCATCCATCCCTCACTTACACCTTCTCTATCTGCCTCCTCTCAATTCACAATCTAACCCGCTACGATCGCTTGGAACCTGTTATTTTATGTATATATTGAGCTTATGGCATGTAAATAAGGTCCAGTGGTACCTTGGTTCTCAACCTTCTCAGAACTTAGCATTTCCGATACTCAACGTGTCTGAGTGAGCAAAAATCCTTGGTATTCATTGTGCTACCTAAGTACTCGTCGCATTTGCTAAAACTGTTTGGTACTTATTATTATTATTATTATTATTATTATTATCTTTATTTATATCGCGCCAACATATTCCGTAGCGCTGTACAGGGGTTTAGTACATGGCAAAAAACAAACTTAACACCTTATAAAGAATGGTACCTTTTTGGTACTCAACCTGCCCTCTGGAGCGTATTAAGGCTGAGAACCAAGGTGCCACTGTATTAGAAATCAGCCTAAGGAACTTGTGAACGAGGGCATAATAACTGAGACCCACCCTGCTTCTTTATGTTTAATCCCCAAAGAAAACTTTAACGTCTGTTAATTTTGGAGCCTTTGTTCCTAACCAGCTCTGCTCTGAGCCCCATCAAGTGGAGAAGCTTTAAAATCCTTGTAACTTGTTGCACTCTTCGCTATTTTATAATTGTTTTTAAATGCCCACACACTGTCTAATTACCTTGGTGTTATCTCTAGTTCAGCTGCAATGGTCCATATGTTGAACTCATGGAAAAAAGGCTCATATCCTCACTGCAGTAATAAAGTTCAGCTTTTCCTTTTGTGGTTAGTATGTCTGGAGAAACCTTTATTGAACCAGCATATTAGTCTTATAAGAAATCTCTATTCCAAGGAAATTGCCCGGGAATAAAATTGTTAACCTGGCAATGCTGTTTGCCACACAATGTGAGGATTTTGCCCCTCTGAGCACCTTCTGCGCACATTGCAAGCCTCTCCCCACGTGTACTTAAACGTTCCTGCCTTGCAATGATCACTTTCGGTGCTCATCGCGAGCCCCACGATGAGCGCCCACCACGTGTAACTTAGGGTCCTCATGATTAGTGTTATGCCCTTGGGTTAAGTGTTACTGCGTCCAAGCTGTTTTTTACCACCTGCAGCCTCGTTTTCACCCTTTTTACGTTTTTCGGCCGCCATTTTTTTTCTTGCTTAGGCGATTTTCGATTGATAAAAAACGGCAAATATGCCTCAAATTAACTTGCAACCTCACTCACAGGCGCCCTGGCTCTCCCCTGTGCTGTGTGTAAGTGAATTTGAGGCATAATTGTGTTTTTTTTTTTGTGGTCTTTCCAGTTGCGTGGTTTGGGCGTTTTTACGTTCTTCGGTCCTAAGTCCTACGGGGTTTGTGATACCAGTTGTGGTGTTCGTCCGTTTTACGTCCTTTTGTCCTACAGGCTCGCAATGAGCGACTCAGGCATTCATCGCAGCCTAACTCCCGAGGACCTCGCGATGAGCGCCTGCGGCACTCATTGCAGCCCAAGTCCCACGGGCCTCACAGTGGCGTGCGTCAACTGCTTTTCTAGTTTCGCAAGGCTCGCTGTTGCGGCCCTCGCTGTGCCAGGACCGCAAAGCGTGACCAACACCACAAACGTTCCGAACATTCGTGGATCCACAACTATTATAGTGACCTCTGTAGTCTCTCAAAGTTCAGAATTAAAGTTTTTTTTTCAAGATTGATATAACAGTTTTTTGTTGTTGTTGTTGTTGTTGTTGTTACTCAAGTGTATATAGACATTTACAGGATCTTTGCTGCAGAATCGCACCGCAGGCAGCAGAGGGGCAGCTGGAGCAATACTGAAGATGGGGAATTGAGCAATAACTAAAACAAATATTTCCAACTTGCTTTTCAAGGCTTTGTTTGATATAGAGCAGCACCAAGGAGTTATTTGTCCATTTAATAAGGACAAACTTAAGTGTAATATTAAGAACAAACCAAAATGTTTCTCTCCACCCCTTGTTAGGTTTTCAGGAGGTGGAGAGGATCTGCCCAGGAAGCTGTTGCTGGATTTTTCTGATGGGTCTCTATTTTTCAGTCTGCCCAGTAGGCTGTCCTTATATACTTCTTGAGCTTTTGTGATGCACATAAAAACTTCAATCAACCTCCTGTGCAGACCCACTACTGGGGGGAAGCAAATCGGAAGTGTTAGACACTTTTAATGTTATACTGACTTTATTATTATGTGCAATACAATGATTCTCCAATGGATTCCCTGATCATTTATTAGGTTTGTTTACTTGTTGAACTCCAAATGTATTACCCATATCAACATGGGGGGAGTCTGTAGTGGAGATCTCCTTGTCCCTACTTGGTCACGCTGTTTGGGGAGAAGATGATGAAAATAAATCCTAACATTATTCACTGAGACTTCATTCCGGATTGTTGGTAAGAATCCTGACATGGTCATCGTACAACAATACTGTCCTTGTGTTTTTCTTTGTCCCTGCAAAATCCCCTTAAAAAGCACTGTGGCCAATTTCTTGAAGAAGTATGCTTAAAATAGCCAACATGTTTTTAGAAAGAGCACATTCTCCTATATATTACCTAACATATTCTGCTGTGGAATCCACCATTATGGGTTACTGTTAACCTGCTTCCTCGGGTGGGAAAAAGTAGAAGTTTCTAGTTTATTCAAAAAACCGTCTAGAAAGAAAAATGACCTCAGTGGTTCTTTAAGCATGCAGGACCTGTAAATGTCACAAATCTTAAAACTGGTGTAGAAAAGTCTAATTTTAGAGCCAAAAATTAAAGAACATGTTCAGACTTTTGTGAGATGAAAGTTTTATAATGAATGTGCAAAGATGAACCCTGCCTGGACGCTCTTACTGCCCTCTGATCCTGTGCTGGACGCTCTTGCTGCCCTCCGATCCTGCGCTGGACGCTCTTACTGCCCTCCGATCCTGCGCTGGACGCTCTTACTGCCCTCCGATCCTGCGCTGGACGCTCTTACTGCCCTCCGATCCTGCGCTGGACGCTCTTACTGCCCTCCGATCCTGCGCTGGACGCTCTTACTGCCCTCCGATCCTGCGCTGGACGCTCTTACTGCCCTCCGATCCTGCGCTGGACGCTCTTACTGCCCTCCGATCCTGCGCTGTACGCTCTTACTGCCCTCCGATCCTGCGCTGGACGCTCTTACTGCCCTCCGATCCTGCGCTGAACGCTCTTACTGCCCTCCGATCCTGCGCTGAACGCTCTTACTGCCCTCCGATCCTGCGCTGAACGCTCTTACTGCCCTCCGCTCCTGAGCTGAACGCTCTTACTGCCCTCCGATCCTGCGCTGAACGCTCTTACTGCCCTCCGATCCTGCGCTGAACGCTCTTACTGCCCTCCGATCCTGCGCTGAACGCTCTTACTGCCCTCCGATCCTTCGCTGAACGCTCTTACTGCCCTCCGATCCTGCGCTGAACGCTCTTACTGCCCTCCGCTCCTGAGCTGAACGCTCTTACTGCCCTCCGATCCTGCGCTGAACGCTCTTACTGCCCTCCGATCCTGCGCTGAACGCTCTTACTGCCCTCCGATCCTGCGCTGAACGCTCTTACTGCCCTCCGATCCTGAGCTGAACGCTCTTACTGCCCTCCGATCCTGAGCTGAACGCTCTTACTGCCCTCCGATCCTGAGCCGAACGCTCTTACTGCCCTCCGATCCTGCGCCGAACGCTCTTACTGCCCTCCGATCCTGCGCCGAACGCTCTTACTGCCCTCCGATCCTGCGCCGAACGCTCTTACTGCCCTCCGATCCTGCGCCGAACGCTCGTACTGCCCTCCGATCCTGCGCCGAACGCTCGTACTGCCCTCCGATCCTGCGCCGACCGCTCGTACTGCCCTCCGATCCTGCGCCGACCGCTCGTACTGCCCTCCGATCCTGCGCCGACCGCTCGTACTGCCCTCCGATCCTGCGCCGACCGCTCGTACTGCCCTCCGATCCTGCGCCGACCGCTCGTACTGCCCTCCGATCCTGCGCCGACCGCTCGTACTGCCCTCCGATCCTGCGCCGACCGCTCGTACTGCCCTCCGATCCTGCGCCGACCGCTCGTACTGCCCTCCGATCCTGCGCCGACCGCTCGTACTGCCCTCCGATCCTGCGCCGACCGCTCGTACTGCCCTCCGATCCTGCGCCGACCGCTCGTACTGCCCTCCGATCCTGCGCCGACCGCTCGTACTGCCCTCCGATCCTGCGCCGACCGCTCGTACTGCCCTCCGATCCTGCGCCGACCGCTCGTACTGCCCTCCGATCCTGCGCCGACCGCTCGTACTGCCCTCCGATCCTGCGCCGACCGCTCTTACTGCCCTCCGATCCTGCGCCGAACGCTCTTACTGCCCTCCGATCCTGCGCCGACCGCTCTTACTGCCCTCCGATCCTGCGCCGAACGCTCTTACTGCCCTCAATGAAGCTGTGAGATGTACCATGAAGGGTCTCCCGATATGGGCAGGCCGTAGCAGAGAGATCAGACAAATCACGGTCCACGGGAGGAGCAACTTGCAACCCACTCCAGTAACTTTGTCATGAAAACCTTTAGGATTAGCACAACCAGAAACACATTCAGATGTGCCTGGCGTGCAATGGTCCTATAAGGTCAAGGGTAGTCCGACACGACTGAACAACAACAAATAATTACATATATAATGAATGTATGCAACTTAGTGGCTAATCTGTATTTTATTGAGCCACAATTGGTTGTCGGTTGCAGATCCCTTTCCAATTGTCACACCCAGTAGTGTAAGGATTTTTACAGCAGTTGCATTGGCTACAAAATCACACATTATTGCCTGTTTGTGTATGGGACTCTCGGTGACCATACGGACGCAGTATGCCAGAGGGTCGGGTTTCATTAATTCTCGAACCTAAATGAGGGTGTGGCCGACCCCCCCCCCCCCCCTTGTAAAGCACCAAGAATTCTTGCAGGTGAGCACTTTTTGGGTCCCTTTGGATCCTGGGGGGACCCAGCCTTCGTGTTGGGGTGCACAGAAAGTGCACCTTAAGCACTTATGCTAAAGAGATGTGGGTAAGAGATGTCTCCCTAAGGCACAAGGCCTGTGAGGTTAGTGGACTTGGCCTTCTAGGCTGAACCCACAGCACTTATTTGGCACCAGACCTGGCACTGGCACTCGTTTAGTTTCTGGGCATGTTTGTTTGTGCACCCACCCTCTCTGCACGGGGGGGTTACGGTCTTTGAGCCCAGGCCCCCTTTGGGTAGAAGGTCTGAGGTCTGGGCCGTAAGGCACAGTTGACGAGTCCCTCTCCTCATGGGGAGGGACTAAAGAGTCATCTAAACCCTTTGCCCCTTGTCTGGTTGGGGCCTTCCCCTAAAGGTCCATGCCCCTCTATAATTGTGCAGTATGATTTTTTTAAAGCCTCCGTAATTCTTCAACATTGTGACTCCTTGCATTTTCAAAAGTCTTTTCACTGTTGATAAATAAAGACATCAAAGACAAAAGAAAGGAAATACTATAGAAACTACTTCCATTGATAATAAAGATGGCAAATGTCTGGTCCCAGAACACTGCAAGTAAATCTACTTTTTGGAAATAAACATTTATAGAAACCTGCAATTATTGCTTTTATTGATTCATCTTTGCAGGATAAAGGCACTTAGACTTACCTCGTCTTTTTCTGACTTGCAAAATGGACATTATCTTTTTTTTTTCTTTCTTGTAGTTGTATATTCAGTGGTGTGATGAAGCTACACTAGAGGAGGTGAGTGGCTCCGAAGCATTTATCTTGGTTAAATTTTAATGAGAAAACACTTTTGCTCACAATTGTAGGTCCCTACTCATAAATGAAACATTGAGGTTTGTACCATTAGTTGATACAGTTTTTTTTTTCATTTTCTGCTGGCACATACATTTTACAATATGCCTGGCAGTATTTAATATAGCTATTGGCAACATTTAGATGTGTTTTAAGAAAATATTTGCTCTTCCTAGCTATGCACAAACATATAATGCAGATCTTAAGAGCTTGAATTATTGTTTTTACTCATTGTGGTTTATTTCTTTCTATTTTAGATTACCCAGCCTCGGTACAGCTCCCCGTACTCATGGCCGCTCAATTATATTCTAGTCCTTCAGAAGAAATGGGAAATAAAGCGCAAGATGAAAGCCATAGGATGGGGTGGAAAGACAATAGAACAGGTCAGTAAATGAGAAGTCTGCAGCTCTAATTATTTATCGTGATACTGAAAAGGTCCCAGTTATCGCAGAAATTTAAATACATTTTTTTTTGTTACTGATGCATTGGGCTCCTGTCTAACTCGATCAGATTGAGCATGTGCTAAATCATGATAGAACTCCTCTTAATAGCGATATAAAGATTCTGACACACACACAAAAAAAAGCAGAAGTGTTTACTGCCCATCACCTTTTGGGGTAGCACACGTTATCTTAGAATAAAATGGCAAAAAGACTCCATGCTGGCTTTCTGTCATACCCGCTGTCAGAGCTGATCAAGGCCTCCCATAGATATACAAACATTGGAAACAAACTATCCCTGACAACAATTACAACTTTGCTGTTAACAGGCCACCATGGCTGCACGTGGGTTGTGTTTTTACTGAATGCATGTGTTTGCTAGATAAAAAATCACTGGGGCTTCACAAAGAAGCCAAGAGTTTGACCTGACCTTTTAAATATTTTTGTAAACTGTGTGATCTTTTTTCCATTTTAAAATGTGGGTAATAACTGAATTTGAAGTAGAGATGTCTGTGTGTAGCATCTCCCCTTAACTCTGAGCTTGGGGGGTGGATTCTACTTTTTGTGCGTCATCGAATGATCCAGATCTACTTTGTTGTGACACGTTGTCGCACCCTCACACAGGCGAAAAAGCGGATAGACACAGCTAAACCAGTAGATTCTTACTTCCCATGACTTGAACAGACAAGGTTTCTGTCATGGCAGTTTGAACAGGAAAACCAATGAGCTAATTCCTCATCACATATAATAGTTGTGGTAATTGCGAGTTGTCGTCAAGCAATGTTAAGACACAGGCCTGTGCATGAGCAATGAGGGCCTTAAGTTACGGCCTTTGGCGCTCATCGCAAGGCCTGTATGACTTTGAAAAAAATACGGCTATAACGGCCGCCATTTTTCTTCAGGCCCGTAACTCGGAAGCCATTCAGGGACAGCCAACAGACCACAACTGATTACAAAACTTACACACACACCACAGAGGCAGTTGGTGTTTTTTGGCAGTCACAAAACAGCTATATGAGAAAAAAATGGCGACCGTAAAGACGTAAAAAATGTTTCAAGCCCGTAAACCCGAAGTACATTGTGGGCTAGGGGAAATTGATCAATGTCCCAAGCTCGCAAATGGTTTCAGACCCATAGAGCACAGTTGATGGAGAGGATGGAGAGGGAGGAGAAAGACACAGGGGATGGAGAGGGAGGAGAAAGACACAGGGGAGGGAGAGAGGGGAAAGCGACACAGGGGAGGGAGAGGGTGGAAAGAGACACAGGGGAGGGAGAGGGTGGAAAGAGACACAGGGGAGGGAGAGGGTGGAAAGAGACACAGGGGAGGGAGAGGGTGGAAAGAGACACAGGGGAGGGAGAGGGTGGAAAGAGACACAGGGGAGGGAGAGGGGGGAAAGAGACACAGGGGTGAAAGAGGGGGGAAAGAGACATCAGGAATGAGAATGGGGAAAGGCTCACAATGAGCGCCAAAGGCGTTCATAACGAGGCCCCTTAAAATAGAGGGGGGGGGGGCAGAGGCTCACAATGAGCGCTGATCGGGCTCATTGCGAGGCATGAAAGTGGCGGGTTGGCTGAGGCCTGCAATGAGCGCAAAGCCGCTCATTGCGGGGCACATCGCGAGGCCCGTAAAGTTTGCGGGGGAGAGGATCGCAATAAGTACATAAGGCGCTAATCTAGGCCTGCAATTTAGCGCGGGGATTGCCAAATTGGTAACTTTACACATTATCAAATTCTATATGTTTTTTTTGTTTTGTTTTTTAAGTATAATATAATATAGAGCCTAATAATTTAATTTCAAGCATCAGAGTGTTGTTTTGCTAGAATTGTATAATTTTCTTATGATTAAAAAAAAAGGTATAAAATAATTATGATTTTTTTTATTTTGTTTTTTTTCTGTGTATTCCATCAGGTTTATGAAGATTTTGATCAGTGTTGCCAGGCCCTTTCACAGAGATTGGGGACCCAGCCATATTTCTTCAATAAGCAGTAAGTTGTTATTGTGACTTTCTTCGTAGTGCCTCAAGCACATGGTGTTAGGCCAGTTTTGGCCTATTATATTCAGCATGCTGGAGAATGGGAAAGAGCCAAGCGACGCTGTGTGGGGTGGAGAGCAGGGTGATTGGATGCATTTGTTTCCCAGTACAAATGCTGTACAGTCTTTTCTGATGGATCTTACTAGAGGTTTAAGCTGTAACTTCCACAAAACATCAGCTCTCTCCATATATGGTTTGGGCGACAAGATGGCAACCTTGGTCAACCCAACACTTACTCTCTCCATCTATGGTTTTAGATACAAGATGGCAACCTCGGTCAACCCAACACTTACTCTCTCCATCTATGGTTTTAGATACAAGATGGCAACCTCAGTCGCTATGAGTCAAAGATTAAATTGGAGGAGAGCGAGATTTTAAAGAAATGGCAATCATCTCAGTGCTAAATGTTTTACACCAAAGTCAGTAGAGCCACAATGGCCACTGCTTTAGGTACATTGAATAAACAGCTTAGTGCCAGTTTAGTTCTTAATCCTATTTATAAATAATAAATGGTAAACTGGACTTTTGATCCGATATCCTGCTACTGAATGCTAATGTTTATCCAAAGCAATAAAATGCTGGTGTTTGTCTTGGAAGTGGTGTCCCATTTCAGTGATAGATTGGCATTGAGAGGTATTGGCTTGGGCTCTGTCTTAGACAATGTAACTATTGCTATCTGCATTTGTCGTTCCAGCTTTTGAATTCCCCTCAAGGATCAGTTGCTCCTGTAGATAAATAAGATATTTAACGAAAAACTATATAGAATGTAGTTGGTCCGTAGCGGAGTTCAAGGCTGCTCTGTAGATTTATGTATAACATAGTTATATGTAGCCATGTGTGACATATTATTCATTTTTACAGCAGTAACAACCAATTTTCCCATGAAAATAGTTAGGATTGGTATCACAGTTGTGTTGAATCATATTGTGCAGTCAGTAAATATGCAATGACTTGACAACTGCAGCAAATGGGTGACAAGGTCAAAGCATTCAGGGCTGTCAGGTGGTAGTGGTCTTTTTCCCAGAACCACTGTTCCTCTTTGATTTTGCTGTGATATTTATTACCATTTGTTTAGACATTAACACAATAGAAGTGGATCTAACCGACACCACCATGTAGTTCCTATTCTGACTTTACCAAGGAATTCCGTACACTTGAAAGGCCCAGAAGGGATGTTAAGTGTTTGAAGTGCACTACTCTCTTTTAAGGGCACGTTTTGTTATGCGCAAGAGCTGTAGGGGACACTGGGAAAACCTGGCGACTCCTGTAACTTGTCCCAGAACCTGAAAGGATGAGGAGCAGTTGGCCTCCACGTTTGCCAGACAGCAGACACTATGAGAAACTCGTTGCTTTGAAGTCTTGATTATGTTGGGTAATTCTCTGGGGATGGATTCTTTGTAAAAAAAAAATATATATATATATTTATATACATTTTTTCTTTATCAGACTATTTGTTTAGATTGTTTAATAAAAAAATAAAACTTGTGGTGAGTAGCCTATACTTGCCCAGTTTCTATGACGGCATGCTCTTCTTCCTTTTCACCCCTTTTGTTATCACAAATGAATTGCGGCGTCGACGTTACTATGATGGAAATGAGAGGAGCAGTAACAGCTATGCGTGATATGTGCATTTATTTGCATCTGCACTAGATCATGATGTTTTTTATTTAAATATACTCTTGTTTCTTTGAACGCCTAATGCTTTTCCAAGCTAGACTTTAATATAGAGGATATTTGTTTGATTTTTTTTTTTAATTAAAACTTGTATTTATTTTGTATATTATCAAGGCAAGTTCTACATAAGAGCATGGTATAACTATGACACTTAAGTGTTTTTTTTTTTTTTTAACCAAGAATAAAACTTTTAAAAGCCGTCTCATATGGATGCCCAACATTAGTGCCATCAAAAAAAAACTCTTGTACAAAATCTTTGAGAACATTTTTGGTTCACGGAAATGTTAAAGGTTTGCCCTTCTTGCTTTAAGAAAATGGGACTGACTGACAAGATTTAATGTTTGTTTTATTTCTTGCCTTGTTGTAAACAGGATGTTAGACAGACCACCATAATGGATTTATAGGTTGATTATTACCCCTGATTTGTGTCCTGATGATGAGGGAATTATTTATCTGCTCGTTTGAATCTTACTTTTGTGTAATTGTAAAACTTGGAAAACGTTATATGGGAGGAGATTTGACTTAATGAGTGTAAGGAGTATTTGACTTTTTTTGACAGGGAAAGGAGGATGTAAGAAAAAAAAAAAGTATGTATGGAAGTAGCGAGGATATGAAGGTTAAGCATGCATGTGACCACAGTACTAACAACATTTCGATTAAGAAGACACTCTATAATTTAATTCCTTCAACACATGAAGATACTAGATCCTTACAAAGGTCACATAGGCTTAGTAGTTTCGCAAATCTAAAGTGTAATGTTATACATCTGGGAAGGTAAAATAGCCATGAAATTTATAATCTTAGCAAGTCTAGGGATATCAGATAGTGAAATTGATTTGGGAGTCCTTCTGGACAACCACCTCGGTAACCGTGCTCAACGCCAAGCAGCAGCTGCAAAGGCAAATAAAATATTAGCATGTATTAAGAAGGATATAGAAGCAAATATAATTCTGCCACTATACAAATCTCTAGTACGCCCTCATTTGGAATATGGAGGACAGTTTCATAAAAAGGACATTTTAGAGCTGGAAAAGGTACAGAGGAGTGCAACAAAACTAATAAGGGGAATGGAGGGGTTAAGTTATGAAGAAAGACTAACCAAATTACACTTATTTTCCCTAGAAAATAAATATATTAAGGGTCAATATAAAGCTTTGTTGAGTGAACTTTTTGTTCCAACAGGACATCCTTTGAGGTAAGAAGTAAAAAGATTCCACCTTAAAAAAAGAAAAGGGTTCTTCACAGTAAAGGTGATTAATCTGTGGAATTCTCTACCAAAGTAGGTGGAGACGGCAGATTTTGATAGAAAACTTTGTAAAGGGATTGGATATATTTTTTAATAAAAAGGGCATTCAGGGTTATCCTGGATAATTTGAGAGGGAGTATTGATCCAGGAAGGAATCTGATGTTTATTTTTCCCCTTATGAGACAATTGGCAAAGTTCCAATGGGGGGAAGGGGGGATTGTGTTTGCTTCCTCTGGATCAATTAACTAAACTGTATATTGCAGATCAGAGAGATCTAAAAGGGTTGAACTTGTTGAACTAGTCTTTTTTTCAACCTGAATAACTATGCAATTAAATATAAGGGTTGTTCAGTAATGTAAGAATTGATTTTGTTTTACTTTATGAAAATAATTCCCAGATGTTTCTAACTTGAGCAATGTTCTGTTTCTTGTCTGCAGACCCACTGAGCTGGATGCCCTGGTATTTGGACATCTGTTCACCATCCTCACCACTCAGCTGACTAATGACGAGCTCCGTGAAAAAGTAAAGAACTACAGCAATCTCATTGCCTTTTGCCGAAGGATCGAACAGAACTACTTTGAAGATCATGATCGAGATAGCTCTTCTTTGAGATTACCAAAAGGTCCCACACTGCCCTAGAATTAATTCATGGCAAATATGTGTTACAAACCAAGAAATTCAACAACAAGAAAGAGAATCGAAATAAAATATTTTGTAAATGTACTTATTTAATGCATTTTTATTCACAGGTAATTTTTCTTTGCACAAAAACCGCTTCAGAAGTTGATCTGCATTGTAATAAATGTAAGACAACTGTGTATGGTGACTACATTTCCTTCCCATTGATCTCTCCCAGAACCCCTCACCAAGCCTTATACAGATGTAGTAAATAAAGCCTTCAGATCCTCACACCGTAAGAACAAAAGGAGGGTAATTTACATTAAACACAGAGGATTACCATGCTACTTACATGGGGCAGCTAGTCAGGATAAAACTACTGTCTTTAGGTATTAACAAGTGTGCACTCAGAGACTCTACGTGTTTACAAGATGATTATCCCCTGTACCAGATTAGCATCCCAAAGATGGTTCTCTTTTAAAATCCGATGACAGTGAAAAGTTAAGCCAGTTAAGTAAAATTATTCCTCTCCCTATTGCGATCATTGGCCTCTGCCATGTATAAGATCTCTAGGTTTGGGGATCTGATCCTTATCTGTACCTTTGTCCATTTGCCTCGTTAAAACAAAAGCCATTTGTTTTGGGTTCTCTGCCAAGAGATGGTAACGGATCAGTAGGGGCTATGGCAGATAGCATATATATCTTATATAGCTTGTAGTCTGAGCCAGGATATGACTGGGAAGTAATTAGCTGACATGGCCCCGGTGTGTCATAAAGCAACAAAGGTCAGATGCTGGTAATGCAGCCATGTCACGTATGTCACCCATTGCTTACCTTTTGACCTAGGCATTGATTGGCTTATGAGCTACACCATATCCTTTAATTGCTACAATTTGCCAACATTATTAATTTGAACTGTAAAAACATGATGGTTTAATTGATTATGTTAAATGGCCACATACAAAATAACAATTGTGCATGGATCTGAAATTGGATTTATTTTTTTCGTTCCAATTCTCTCTCTCCAAGCCCGGACTCATTTTCTGTACCTTATAAACTGGCTTTAATATCGGTAAAAGAAGCTTTGTCACAGTTTATTGTATATTAAATGTTACAAGTGAATCGGACATATTACTATGTAACTATACACAAATAAGACATACCGTAAAGATTTTTCAGGGGAGCTTTTTGTGCCAAGAGGTTTTAAACTGACAAGAGGACATCCCTTGAGGTTAGAAGTAAAAAGATTCCACCTTAAAGAAAGAAAAGGGTTCTTCACAGTAAGGGTGGTTAATCTGTGGAATTCTCTACCAGAGGAGATGGTGACAGCGGATTCGATAGATAACTTTAAAAGGGGACTAGATTTATTTCTAATTAAAAAGGGAATTCAGGGTTATCATGGATAATTAGAGACAGTATTGATCCAATTTTTTTTACATTTCCCTTTGAGACAATTGGCTAAGTCTCGCTTGTGTTTTTTTTGTTTTTTTTTCCTACTTGCCTTCCTCTGGACTAATTAAAAATAA
Source organism: Discoglossus pictus (assembly GCA_027410445.1). Classification (NCBI taxonomy): domain Eukaryota; kingdom Metazoa; phylum Chordata; class Amphibia; order Anura; family Alytidae; genus Discoglossus; species Discoglossus pictus. The sequence continues at coordinate 7,587,213 of CM050173.1, forward strand.
ATAAATAAATAATTTGATTAATAATTAATTAACAACTAATGAATTCACAGTTAATCCGCATATTGCAGATCAGAGGAGATCTTAAAAGGTTGAACTTGATGGACTGAAAGTCTTTTTTCAACCTTAAATACTATGGCCCTCATTCAATTGCAACTTGTCCAATTGAATAGGTCTCTAAAAAAGCACATAACATATTTGTTTTAAATAAGTTTTTAGTTAGTAAGCATCTATCCAAAAGCAAGGTTTTCACTAACTAAAAACTTATTTAAAAATAATATGCTATGTGCTTATTTAGAGCCCTATTCAATTGGCCAAATCGCAATTGAATGAGGCCCTATGTAACTATGTATATACTTGAGTATAAGCCGACCCGAGTATAAGCCGAGGCACCTATTTTACCAAAAAATACTGGGTAAAATGAGTGACTCGAGTATAAGCCGAGGGTGGGAAATGTGCTGCCCCCTGTGTGCCTTCTGTGTCCCCCTCTCCCTTCCCTGTGTCGCTTCCCCGCTCTTTCTTCCCTGTGTCTCTTCCTCCCCCTCTCCCTTCCCTGTGTCTCTTCCCCCCTCCTCATTCTCAACCTCCCTCCTCAACCCCACTCCTCAACCTCCCTCCTCATCATCCCTCCTCCTCCTCAACCCCCACATCCTCATCCTCAACCCCCTCCTCCTCAACCCCCCATCCTCAACCTCAACCCCCCTATTCTCAACCTCCCTCCTCAACCTCAACCCCCTCATTCTAAACCCCCCCCCTCATACTACTCCTCTAAATACCCCCCTCTCTCCTCACCTGCTCTGGCCTTCGCTGCTTCCGGGTCTTGACGTGGCGCGCGTGTGACGTCACAGCATTAGCATATTCCGGGTGCCGGCACCCCGTATATGCTAATGACGTGCTGTGCATGTGACGTCACATGCGCGCCACATCAAGACCCGGAAGGAGCAGAGGCCGGAGCAGGTAAGTAAGGGGAGGGGGGGGGGTATTTAGAGGGGGCGGGTTGAGGATGAGGAGGGGGGAGGGAAAGAGACAAGGGGGGGTTAGAGAGACATGGGAGGGTTAGAGGGGGGGGGGGGGGGGTTGAGTGACTCGAGTATAAGCCGAGGGGGCCCTTTTTAGCCTTAAAAAGAAGGCTGAAAAACTCGGCTTATACTCGAGTATATACGGTAGTAACTTTACTATATAAATGATTGTTCTCGATAACATTCAAACAAAATCTTTACTTTCTAAGTTAACAATTGTCCTGGTAAAATAAATATAACGTCAAAGTATTAAATGCATTCAGGATTGTTTTGTTACTCGGAATAAGTCCGTAATTGAGTTTGTGCAATTTGGGGCATTTAGCTGTCTTTTTTTTACTATTTCTTTCTCCCAATCCTCTTTTTTTTATTTTTTATTTTACAGTGCAGACTACAATTTTGTTTTTATTTCAGACTGTTTTTTTTTCCAGGACATGTTAATATATTTATTGAAGGAACATGAGATCGGATGGGGATTAACTTTGAACTGATTATGGTGCCCGGCTGCTGGTTGCCTCCACCTATAATACTTTGTTTATGTCCAGTGACCACATCTCATATTATTACTCCAAGTGGTGGAGAGATCACAGCACAGAACGGCCATAGTATCACATATATAGTTGTAAGCATGAGGGTCGTTGCTAACCCTGCGGGCTCGCATAGCGAGGATCATTGCAGGATCTTCTGGGCTTCTTGTTTTCTGTGAATCTTTCTGGTGTAGAAGTGATTATCTTCCAAACTCGGCACCTTTTATTAATGGAACATAAATATCAAAATCCTATCATTAAGGTATTTGTAAGTTTAACTAATTCCCAATTCAATAAAGGTAAATACTCTAATAATACTTGTATATCTTTTTTTGGCTTTGAGGTTTATACTTTACGTCTTTTCAAACTGTTCTTTATTAATTCCATGTGGATATAATTCCACGTTTGTTATCAGATATAGAATACGTCTTAGCAGTTAATTTACTTGTTAATAAATAATAAACTCTTTCTTGTTGTGTTATTTGGTCGTTTCCGACTCTCAGTGACCCTATGGATGTAGCACACCAGGCACATCTATGTCTCTGGTTGTGCCTATCCATAAGGTTTTCTTGGCAAAGATACTGGAATGGATTGCAAGTTCCTTCTATAGTGAACTGTGGTTTGTGTGATATATCTGCCCATCTTGGGTGACCTTACATGGTATAGCTCACAGCTTCATTGAGGTGCACAAGCCCCTTCACCACAACAAAATAGCGATCTAGAAGGGGATGTCTTTCTGCCCTCTTCCAAGTAGCTTAGTGGAAATATGCTCGTCATAGCTTACATGCAGAACCACATGGGAAATCCCCCACACCATGGGAAACCACCAAACCCATGGTATCCCGGACCCCATGGTAAATCACCAATCCAATAGTAAACCCCCCACCCCATGGTATCCCGCACCACATGGTAAACCCCCAATCCCATAGTAAGCCCCCCCGCACCCCATGGGAAACCACCAAACCCATGGTATCCCGCACCCCATGGTAAATCACCAATCCCATAGTAAACCCCCCACCCCATGGTATCCCGCACCCCATGGTAAACCCCCAATCCCATAGTAAACCTCCACCCCCCACCCCATGGTAAACCTCGACCCCATGGTATCTTGCACCCCTTGGTAAACCCCTAATCCCATAGTAAACCTCCACCCCATGGGAACCCGCACCCCATGGTAAACCACCAATCGCATGGTAAACCCCACTCAATTTGAAATCAGAGAGTTGAGGTAAATGAACAGTGCTTGTTGTGTTCTTTTCTGTATTTGTTGATGCATTTTTTTGTATGAGAATTTTAGATATAGGGACCATTTTATAGGCTAAATCGGACATTTTTGTAATTTTCAGTGTTCATCTTTGTTTCATGGTTATTTCTCCATTCTTTTCTGAACAAAATGAAGTGCTATTATTAAAGGTATATGTAAGTTTCCCTCTCTCTACTCCAACACCTGCTTCTTATATCAGACCCACACATTACATGGAGTCATTTTATACACATACACATTTATTTAAATATAAAACTTGTTTTCCACACCCCCAGAGCTGCTTACATAGGCACAGTGTACCTACCAATAGAAACACTGTATTTGGGTATGGATTTTAACCCTTTACTAACCTTCAAGCCAGCAGAAGCTCCATGCAGAAATCTACAGATCAATGTCTGGCTCCTGCAGATGACTACACATCCCATGATTCTTTCCTGCACAAACTGCCATCACCGATTGTTACATTGTATTAAAATGTATTAGCTGCCTGTGATTGGCCAAAACAAATTATGAATTTTATGGTAATTCTAGCAGAGATATCCAGGGGTGTTAACTCACAAAAGCAATTGCTTGCAAACTCAAAAGACTTCGCAAACATCAGGGTGAGGTTGTTAATGTTTATTTTGATATTTTTTCATGCAAAAACTGTTCTCATACACTACTGATTCTAATCTATCAGAATCCACAATACCATGAACACCACCCAAATAAAAAGCAGGCGTATTGTTATTTCTAGAATCCGGGAAGGAAACCATTCAAAGATATACTTTGGAGACAAATGTCCACATTTAGGCGCCCTGGTGCCAAGGTTGCCAGGGAATGTCCACCCCTACCTAAAGGTTTTATTTATATTAAAACATCCTTTCTGGAAAGTTTCAAAACTGCAATTTGTAACTACCACTGAAAAGGACAAACTGTTCTTGCAGATAGTTAAAGTTCAGTGTTGTGAAGAACAGATTACCTCCAACGTACAAATGGGTAGCGCTGCCGAGATGCGCCTAATGAGGCCTCTTAGGATCAGCTGGACCGCTGGAAAACGCTTCATTTCCCGTGGATTTCTTTCCTTAAAAGCAGCACAAAGCTCCCATGGCTCTTACAACAATTATAACGCACTTGTTCTAAGTTTTCTGCATTAGTCAGGAAGAGAAATTTGTGATATTAATCATGGCTGAAGTTGTTATTTATCACCTGCTGGGTGAGAAATAATATTTTGGCTCTAGTGGGGCAACGGGCCAGAGGTACCAAATTAAATGAAGACATTGGAATATGATCAAACAACATTTCTCTGGCTTAAATATGTTTTAGGGGCAAAAAAAAAATTCATTATAATATCTTTCATACTAAAAATTGGAATATTCGTGCAACATTGTGGTCATAGCCATAATGACCACCATCTTTGTTTTTTAATATCTGACATGGATAACTGGAATTGTGATAAAATCTCAATGTGAGGACTGTAGAGTATAAATATGATTAATAGGATATCAACTTAAGCAAAATGCAATCACATATATAGTTGTGAGCGTAGCGAGCCGCGGCCCTTGTGAAGCCGAAGGCGCTCCTTGCCAGCAACTGCGACCCTCGCAAAATTTACGTTGTAACGCAAACAAAATACGAGACACGTTACAACCCATTACGACCTCGCAAAAAACGGCACAACACGCGCACATCAAAACATGAAAAATACAACAAATACACACAACAAATAAATAAAAAGTTTAACTACAGGAAGAGGGAGCATCCAGGACCTCGAAAACTAAAGTTACACCTCAATTTAACTCAAATTAAAAGAGTTTAGACACTAAAAAATTCTCTAAGCAAGAGAAAAAATGGCCGCCGAAAAAAACGAAAACGAGGCTACAGCAGTCTAAAGCTGCAAAACACCAGCAAACACCAACGTATTTGCCGAAAAACACCTACGAGATTAGAAACAAAGACGCAACCCTCGCAACCCCAAAAACATTACAAACACAACAAATACAAACAACAAACACATAAAAAGGTTACTCACAGCAAGAGGGGGCACCGAGGACCTCTGCAAGTGAAGTTACACCTCCATTTAAGCACAAATATTGAAGTTTAGAGACCCGAAAATCACCTAAGCGAGAGAAAAAATGGCCGCCGAACAAAACGAACACGAGGCTAAAGGTCCCTAAACACGCAAAACACTACCATAAACACGCACAGATATCCCGAAAAACTCGCACGACATAGAAAACGAAGGACGCTACACAGCCACATTATATACACCAAACACCATTAGCTCACTTACAATTTCATTGCCGTAATTTTTTGACGGGCAATTCGCTAGTAAAATATAATGATGGGCACAGAGCTATTTTAATTTGAGACACATTTATATTAGTGCACCTGTCACATCCAGTTACTATTTCTCCTCTCCCTTTGCTACGCACTCATTGTACAGTTACCACATATATATATTATTATCATGTATTTGTAATGCGCCAACATATTCCGTAGCGCTATACATAAGTTAAGTTACAGGCAAAGACAAGTTCAAGATTAACATATTGCGAAGAATGGATGGCCCTGTCTTTGAGCTTGGAATCCGGCGTCCATAGCCCAACGCACCTTGCAGTGTATAAATATATATATAGTAAATAAATAGTACATTTGTGTTCACATTTGAATGTCTAATATAAGTTAAAAAAACATATTTCCTTCTCAAAATTCTAAGAAATCCCGTTATCGCACTGCACTCTGGGAACCTGGGCAGAGACATGCAAATGTACCCACAAATGATTTTCTCTTTAATCCAATATAATTTCAGACGTGGCTTATTTTAAGCATATGCCTACTGTATTACACAGCTTTAAGCAAAGCCAAGGATGTATTATGGCAAGCCAGGAAACCTACCCACAGACAACTGTTTCGAGGTTACTGCCTCTCATCAGCGTGGGGCCAGTTCCTAGCTTGTGTAGTAGATTTCGTAGGGAGGTAGTACAGAAAATGAATAGTACATTTGTGTTCTCATTTGATTGATGGGATTACCTTACTGACTAAATGCCAATAACCAATTTATGGGTATATTTATGTTCAAATAAATATTATAGATGCGTATTTATACATAACAGCCCAACATCATCACAAAATAAAATCCAATGTACAATGTGGGGGAATGTACAACAAATCAGATATAAAGTAGTTTAATTACAACTGTACTATGATATATGCTTGAGTCGTAAAGCATAATTAGGAAGGGAAACAGTTAATAAAGCCAGAAAATAATTCTACAGAAGAGGCATCCATGATACATTTGTGACAGATGTGTGTAAGAGGGGAGTTTACATTTCAGAAGGGCTGTGTTTGCATCTATTGATGTATGCTGCCTGCTACTGGACCTGTGAGGGAGAATGGAGTCAGTTTCAATCAGATACAATTATCTAACAAATACTATTGATCTCTCCATTTTCACTGACCCTCCCTCCACTTACCTTATTCTTCAGCTGTCAGGAAGTGCCGCATCAAGACAAGGTGGAATCTTATACTCATAAACGGAATCTTAATTACATAGGGCCTCATTCAATTGTGATTTGGCCAATTGAATAGGGCTCTATATAAGCACAAGGCATACTTTTTTACAAATATTTTTAGTTAGTGAAGACCTTGCTTTGGGATAAAAGTTTGCTAACTAATAACTTCTGCAAAAAAAAATATGCTCTGGCCAAATCGCAATTGAATGAGGCCCATAGTCATTGAGGTTGAATAGTCCATCAAGTTCAACTTTTTTAGATCTCCTCTGACCTTTGTGGATTAGCAGCCTTATTAAATTGTGATTTGGCCAATTGAATAGGGCGAACCTCAAAACATTCAAAACACAATAAATACACACAACAAACACATAAAAAGCTTACCCACAGCACGGGGGGGCACCCAGGACCTCTGCAAGTGATGTTACACCTCCATTTAAGTCCAAATTAAAGAGTTTAGACACCCGAAAATCACCTTAGCGAGAGATAAAATGGCCGCCCAACAAAACGAAAACGAGGCTACAGGACCCTAAAGACGCAAAACACCACCAAACACATACGGATTTTCTGAAAAAGCCGGACGAGGTTCAAGAACAAGGACGCAAAATCAGCCAACAGCCGCGTACCACACATTAGCCGCCATTTTACAACACTAACTTACATAATGCGGAAGTACACAGCTACCCGAACTGATTTGCCTCACGCACGCAGCCTATTTACTGCACACATTCATGACGCTTACACAGCAGCTCCACAGCACTGATGCTGCAGCAACATGAAAACAGATTGCCAGCTCTTCAGCACAATGCTTCCTGCATATATTACTTCACAATAGGTAAAGTATATTACTTTATTAATGTATTATTTAGTTCATTACCATACACCAAACAGCATTAGCTCACTTACAATTTGATTCCCATCATTTTTTGACGGCCAATATTCTAGTTATATATATTTATATTATAAGAAAATATGGGAGCTCAGGGAAAATCAAACGTAACTGCTCTCCAAATAATGTATAATCTATTTTAATACGTCTGTATACTGCAGGTTGTTCCTAACCCTGATGTATTTTGTTTTTCAGGTTTTTTTCCCATCATGGAACCATTCCCCGTACTAATTCCTGCAGGTTGGAACATGACCCTCGGCCTAGCAGAGGCTCCAGTCGCATAGTCACACTGGGATGCTTTTTCCTCGCTGTATGTCAGAAGCCATCTTGCTGCGAATGCTTCACGCACCTCCGAGTGCAGCTTGTGGAACTGATGAGGTGAGGAGCTCTGCACGACAGCTCTGTGCTGGTAATCACAGGACTGAAGAAACACATACATCATCTGCCACATAGGTTGGCATTTCAAGTAAAAACCTTCACATTGTGTAAGACGCTGGACAAATGATGGCCATATGCACGTGTGTCTCTGCGCAGATGGCTCCACATCCACAGCCAGGAAAAGCTGAGCTCGGCATATTCCACAGACACAATTTAATATTAGTGACACAGTTTATGTCCTCTGCAAAAACAATAATGGAAGAGAAGGTGACAGAAATTATTTGCAAATCATTTGACATATGCTGGGTATCGTCCATGCGATAATCGCTCCGAGTCAGTTTAAGATATGAACCACATCATTGTAGTTTTAGATCATTTTCTTAAAGGATTTTTTTTCAATATGGTCTTTTGAATAACCAAACTTGATATTGGGCCAATGTGGATCTTTCCAGTTAGCTGGCAGCCATTGGCCAATTGGTGGCGCATCCGAGATTTTAGTCAATTTCTTGTTAAAGCTTACCGTCTGACAGTACCCTAAGCCATAACCCCTAAATCTAATCATAACCCTAAATCTAACCTAACCCTAGATGCTAACCCCTAAACGTAATTCTAATCCTAAATATAATCCTTACTCCTAACCCCTAAACCTAATCATAACCCTAAATCTAACCTAACCCTAGATGCTAACCCCTAACTGTAATTCTAATCTTAAATATAATCCTAACTCCTAACCCCTAAATCTAATCATAACCCTAATTCTAACCTAACCCTAGATGCTAACCCCTAACCGTAATTCGAATCTTAAATATAATCCTAACTCCTAACCCTAAATCTAACCCTAATCCTAGACCCATGGATGTAGTAGCCAAAGAAAATCTGGGGAGGATACTGCATATCGTATAAAAATACCACACAACTGCTTCTCTACACATAAACACACACACATTAAAAATTCTGGAAGGGATTTGTCCCCCTCGTGCCCCTTAGTTCCTAAACCCATGCTTAGACCCTAACCCTAAATTTAACCCTAATCCTAAATCTAACTCTATTATTATTATTAACTTTTATTTGTATCACGCCAACATATTCCACTGTACAGGGGATAAGAACAAGGGAAATACAATATAAACAAATTCAGAAATTGACGGGCCCTGTTTTGAGCTTAGAATCTTTGCAGAAAGTGCTTTTTTCCAAAGCACCCTACAAGACTGGAAACTTGCTACTTACAATCTGTAGGGAATGAAAGGGCAGAGACCTGGGAAGAGTAACAGATAAGGAATAGCAAGGATCAGGAAAGAAGTGAAAGTAAGAAAGATTTTTTATTTAATGGGAGAGGGGAGGGATCTGAGGTGAAAGGCTCTAGTATGTAGACTCTAGTAACACTAAATTGAATCCTAGACCCTAAATCTAACCCTAAATCAAATCCCTAGACCCTAACCCTTACATTAAACCCTAAATCTGAACCTAACCCTACTAGGAAATTGACTAAAATCTCGGCCGAAATTGACTAAAATCTCAGCCGAGTGGCCTGCTGGCAGTCAGCTATCTGGAAAGGTTGCCAATGTTTTAAGAACATAAAAACCAAATAAATACAGCCTTTGCTTCAGTATTCAGTATTTGTTACTGCAGTTGTCCATTTCCCTTTGTCAACTGTTTCTGTCTTTCTCTTTCTCAGGGGATGTGTCTGTGTCCATTAATAAACATTTCATTAATGCTACTGAAAGCTCTGGCAGTTGTAAATGCCACATCCCCACTGTTCAGACAGAAACTGCATCTCTGCATGTGAAGTATCTTCCTACCTCAGGTAGTAGATCCCTGGAAACTAAGGGCCCGAATCAATTGCCCAATTCGTAATTTTATACACACTTAAAATCACTCTTAATATTGCTACATATTCTGCAAATATTACTTATTGGCACTAATGAATTCTTAAGTCAATAGAATGCATATAAACATTGTTAAAAAAAAACACGCAAAGCCAAATTTATGAGTTCAAGGCATTTGCAAGTAGCTAATAGAATATGGCCTTAAATGGTGGATCCCACCGCTGTATTATTGCATATAATACACTACACACTGAATTGCTTTTTTACATTCTAAAAATATGCTTCCTATTTGTAAGTGTAGTTCTTCAAAAAGAGGATATTTTATATGTATAACGTTAGTGGTTGTTTAGCAAAAACAAGAGGATGTCCTGGGTCTTTATTTTTAATGTTTTTAGTTTTCTATTCTGTTGCTGATTCAATAATACAATTAACCATCACATATATAGTTGTCGTGCTGCGAGTTATCGTCACGCTTTGCAAACCTCGCATAGCGAGGCAAGCCCTTGAGGCACGCGGGACTTAGCTGCAATGAGGCGTCATCGCTAGGCCCCTGGATTTTGCAATGGACTTAGGACCCGAAGCACGTAGATGGACTGCCAGGGCGCCTGGGAGTGAGGTGGCAAGGTAATCGCCGAAGTGAGAAAAACAATGGCTGCCGAAAAGAATGGAATTAAGACGAAAACAAGTCGGAAGGACTTAAATATGACTCCTAAGCGCTAAGACTTCACGCAAAACAGTAACCCTTAATACAAGGCAGTAACACGTACGCCAAGCCGGTAACACTTACACCATGGCAGTAACACTTACACCAAGCCAGTAACACTTACACCATGGCAGTAACACTTACACCAAGCCAGTAACACTTACACCATGGCAGTAACACTTACACCAAGCCAGTAACACTTACATCATGGCAGTAACACTTACACCAAGCTAGTAACACTTAATCCATGGCAGTAAAACTTACACCAAGGCTGTAACACTTACACCAAGGCAGTAACACTTACACCAAGGCAGTAACACTTAACCCAAGGCAGTAACACTTACACCAAGGCAGTAACACTTACACCATGGCAGTAACACTTACACCAAGCCAGTAACACCTACACCATGGCAGTAACACTTACACCATGGCAGTAAAACTTACACCAAGCCAGTAACACCTACACCAAGCCAGTAACACTTACACCATGGCAGTAAAACTTACACCAAGCCAGTAACACTTACACCAAGCCAGTAACACTTACACCATGGCAATAACACTTACACCAAGCCAGTAACACTTACACCATGGCAGTAAAACTTACACCAAGGCAGTAACACTTACACCAAGGCAGTAACACTTACACCATGACAGTAAAACTTACACCAAGGCAGTAACACTTACACCAAGGCAGTAACACTTAACCCAAGGCAGTAGGCCCCTAAACTACACAGGCCTATAAAGTACACAAGGGGAGAGGCTCGCAATGAGAGCCAAAGGGGATCATTGCAAAGCAGGAAAGTTGAGGCTTGGCAAAAACGGCAATGAGCGGCAATGCCGCTCATGGCAGGGCTTGTAAAGTAGACGGGAAAGAGGCACGCAATTACCGCCAAAGGTGCTCAGAGGGGCCATATCCTCACGTTTGGTGGCAAACAGCATTGCCAGGCTTCAAATTTTTGACGGGCAAGTCGCTAGCTTTTATATATTTAACAACTCTGTGTGACCTGTTAAAGTCATCTCTATTAAATAAATATGATTAATGTTTGATAGCACAACCTCAGAGAACTAGGAATCCATAATTATCCTAAAGTCCAGTTTATTTAAACCTAACTATCCTTTTGCGTCTGATTTCTATTATTAACTAATGCACTGTGTAAAGTGATGACATCAGTGTTGGCTTTACCAAGTGGCAATCACTGGGACAATGTCTCTTCAAGTTTCAAGTCTCTTCTGGAGGTACAATGGGAGCCAAGAGCTGCAGATATCAACTACCAACTCGATGGACTAAGGTAATACTTAAGGTATATTGTGGTACATCTGCATAAAAGATGTTTTTAAATGTCATCTGAGAAGCTTCAAAACTGTCCCAAAAAGCAGAGCCTTTTAACGATGTTTGAATACTAAGAGGGTGGGAAGGCTACAGTTACAGGACCACTAAAATGCAACATTTCTAGCAGGGTGTAATAAGGAATAACAGATAATACACACAATAACACATTACGCACTCACTGTGAGATACATATAAGATTTTTTTTAATAGTTTATGTTCCTTTCTTGTTCCTTTTTTGTTCCTTTCTTGTTCTTTTCTTGCATACCTGCTAATGTTGTTAATATACGTTTGTTTTATCATCATGCTTTACCTGACTTCTACCTAATTCTGTGTTACCTATCTGGCTGATACATATAACTATCCCAATTACTTGGGGAGAGACTTGATTTTAGGGGCTGATTTCCATTTTGTTGTCTTCAAAGTCTAATCCCACCTTAGAAAGCTGACCTGTTGAAATCTACCTGTATTATTATTTTTTTACGTTCTGCACTCGGGTTGCCTATTTTCAAGAATAATTCTTAAAAAGAGTAAATTTTAAAACTATGAACATGGCAGAAATCGTGAAACATTGTGAGAAATAATTATTCCATGATTTTATGTTGAATGTACGGATTCAGTAGACCTTTTGGATTGTATTTGTCCACAACTTTCCATTCCTACATTTAGATTTTCCTTCTGCAGTCACTCTCCAGCCAACCCTCTGATTCTTACTTTTTCCTGTAGAAACCATAAAATCAATGGATCTGTCTTTTCCCCGAGGGGCAGATCAGATTGCTCTCAATAAATTGAGTTAAATGCAAATGATTTATAAATATCAAATTGAAACTACCTGTATCACCCCTGAAAAGATAGCAAATTAAATGCAAAAATAATATACATTTCAAAATATGTCTTGGAGGTCATCTTCTAGTAGTTGGCTTGCTTTTTCTCACAGGAACCCGATCGATTGATGATAGCGACTTGCCCATCAAAAATTTAAATTTGAAGCCTGGCAATGCTGTTTGCCACACAATGCGAGCCCCCCCCCCCCCCCCCCCTCCAAGTGGCAGGCCCCGCGATGAGCGCCTTGGGGGCAATGAGCCTCTCCCCCTTCTACTTTACAGGCCTCACAATGAGCAGTTTTGACGCTCATTGCAAGCTTTTCCCCCCTCTACTTTACGGGACGTTCACTGCTGACCGTGGCATGCACTACACATATGCGCAAGGACGTTACTGCCGTGTTTTTACTTTTCCCTTATCTCCCTCCCCTGTGTCCCGTAACCCCCTCTCCATCCCCTCTGTCTCTTCCCCCTTTCTCCCTCCCCTTTGGATCTTTCCCCCTCCCCTGTGTGTCTTTCCGCCCTCTCCCCTGTGTCTCTTCCCCCCTCCCTCTCGTTTTTTCCACTCTCTCCCTCCCGTGTCTCTTTCCCCTTCTTCTGTGTCTCTTCCCCCTCTACTCCCTCCCCTGTGTCTCATTGCCCTGCTCTCCCTTCCTTGTGTCTCTTTCCACCCCTCTCTCACCCCTGTGTCTCTTTCCCACTCACATGTCTCTTTCCCCCCACTCCCTCCCCTGTGTCTCTTTCCACCGTCTCCTTCCCCTCTGTCTTTCTCCCCCTATGCTCCTTTTGCCATTTACGGGTGTGAAACCATTTGCGGTCTTGGTGAAACTGATCCATTTCCCCAACTCTAAATGCTCTTCCGAGTTACCGGCTTGAAACAAAATTACCTCCTTACGCCCACCATTTGTTTCCTTGCATAGCCGTTCTGAGACCTCCCAAAAATAATTTTTGAATTAATTGCCATCTTTGGGCGGCTTCCCAACGGTTTCCTAATAACAGGCCTGAAAACAAATGGCGGCTTTTTTTTATTTTGCCTGTAACTCAGAAGCATTCGGGAGCCTCTCTTGCGAGCCTTGCGATGAGCGCCTTCTGCGCTCATTGCAAGCCTCTCCCCTCCTTCCACCTTTCAGGCCTCGCGATGAGGTGGAGGGAGGGGAGAAAGCCATCTTCTCCAATGGATACAATCAATGTATAATTTGAAGATATTTAGATGAATCCTTGACTGTACAAGAAGCCTTTGATTAAGATGAGCTTCTCATCACTGTAATGCTGCTCGAATACAAATATATTCAACCTCCACTGTGAGTGAGATTATATTCAGTCCCTTTGAGAAGCTTTTGTCTTGAAGATGACAGGTTACAGCCTGCTTACAGTATCACTATATAAATTGTAAGATGTTTTAGCTCCAATGTGTTATGAATCAATTGCACATAAAACATATCCATTTGATGGATGAGTCGAAAAGCTTGTATGTCTTAAGTATTTAAGAAGCATTATAAATTCTGATAATGGTTTTAAGACCAATTTTTGATGTAGAAACATAACCTTTTTCATAACACATACTAGAGCCACTTCATCAGAGGAGAATCATATTTTGTTATTTTTTTGCAGTGATATTTCAAGCTGTTAAGATGTATTGTTTTTTTTCCTAAGAAATAGACATATCTTGTATTTCTTGAAAAACTATACACACGAGCCATTACTCAGCTGAGTAAATAGTAGATGTTTTTATTACTATTAGATCAGGGGTTGTCCGTTATTATTTTTTTTTTTTACAGAATTCACCAAGACCTGAATGTATTTTTGAAAATTAGGTCAAGGTCCTGAATACTTTAAGGACACAAACAAATAGTTTAATATATTGGTAGCCAGAAAAGTACACGAATAAGCTTACATAAATAAGGAGATATGGACAAAATAATTTTTTTTAGATTACTTATTTAAGCATATGGAATCCAGAAAATATATATATAATTAAATAATGTAGTGGAGGAAAAAATCACTGAAGGTCCTGATTTGGACCCAGGACTATATCTGTCTTCTATTATTCAAAGACATATAGATTTTTTAATATCCTTAAAGGGATATTATCGCTGACCTTTTTAAGGAAGGGATATAAGTAAAGATATTTTTATTTGTTATTTTTGCTTGGAGATCAAATAAATAATTAATTAGTAAAGTAATATACTTTCCCTATTTTGAAGTAATATATGCAGCATTGTGTTGAAGAGCTGACAATCTGTTTTCATTTTTCTGCAGCATCAGTGCTGTGGAGCTGCTGTGTAAGTGTAAGCAATGTGTGCAGTGCGTAGTGTAAATAGGCTGCGTGCGTGAGCAAAATCCGTTAGGGTAGCTGGGTACTTCTGCATTGTGTAAGTTAATGTTGTAAAATGGCACCTAATGTGTGTTACGCAGCTGTGGCTGATTTGGCGTCCTTGTTCTTGGATGGCGTCCGTCTTTTTCGGAAAATCCGTAGGTGTTTGGTGGTGTTTTAGAGTCCTGTAGCCTCGTTTTCGTTTTTTTCGCCGACCATTTTTTCTCTCGTTTAGGGGATTTTCGGGTGTTTAAACTCTTGTATTTTTAGTAAAATTTTGGTGTAAGTCCATTTTTCGAGGTCATGGGTGCTCCCCCTTGCTGTGGGTAAGTTTTTATGTATTTGATGTGTGTATTTATTGTGTTTTTAATGTTTTCATGTGCGCAGGTTTCGGGCGGTAAGGTCGTATTGTTGTTTTTTCTAAGTTCCGCGTCTCGTATTTGTTTCTCGTAAATCCGTAAATTTTGCGAGGTCCGCAGTTGCTCGCAAGGAGCGCCTTTGGCTATGTGAGCCCGCAGCGTTAGCAACAACCCGCATGCTCACAACTATATATGTGATCTCTATCATAAAAAAAAGCAAACGCAGTCTAAGCTAATGCTAAAGCAGCAGGTCCGTATAATAATATTGATTGGTGACTGCAGCCTAAATTATGGGGGTATTTGTTAACTAGTTTGGCTATGCTTTATTTTCAAATATTAAATGCATAGAATATATAAGGTTGTAGAAATTCATGGGTTATGCTAAACATATAATATTATATGTAAGGCTGTATTTAAAGGTTCTTTTTTTCATATCTGCCTACCATATCCATATACATACCACTTCAACGTATCCCATAGAAGGCTATTGATGTTACTAAACCATAGCATTGCATGGGTGATGTTAAGCCACTCACCAGCAAGTAAATATGTCAGCTTTTGATCATCGATCATAAATCATGATGATCTATACTTTCAGTGGAGTTGATAATTCTGATTCATAAGTCATTGGTGGTACCAAGGTTTTAGATGCTCATATGACCTCATTCCATGAAATGGTGTAAGCCGACCATATACTAAGCGGCTGGTACGTCAGGCATGTCATTTGTTGATGTTTTCCCTCAATGCATTTGAAACATGAGTTTCTTTAACACATTTTTAAACGAAATGCAAATGTTATATGCATACTGTAGACATGTATATCAGGGAAATCTCCAGATAATAATATGAAATAAATATTGGAAGAAAGTATAAAACTATATGAAGTATAAATCTGTATAAATAAAAGCTTTGGCACTACAGTTTTATTTAGCAAAATGAGAACATATTTTTCATATGTGGGGCGTGATAACATAGAATCAAAGGCTTCCCCATAAATAACAATTAACAATTATTGTGACAAAAATACAATATTAGTACCCTGCTATTGTAAACAGGGTAAATGGGACAATGCCATTAAAAAATGTTAGATGATTTATCTGATATGTGCACCATATCCCTCTACGCATCCATCTATCTGCTCATCCTTCCATCTTTCCATCCGCCATGATAAATGTACTGCAAAAATAAAAATACTTCAATAATGTTTGTGTTATATATTTACATCCAAAATAAACACATTATTTGACTTTCCATCTTATTTTGTGGTACAAATATAATAATTAAAATCCTTGAAGGGTAGTTTCCCAGACTGTGTTCCTTATACCCAAAAGGCCCCACAAGCCAACCGCCCTAAAATATTTGTAGACATGTTTTGGAACCAAGTAAGGTGTTTAACACCTTGGAGACTCATTTGAAGTATGTAGGATGGAATGTAGGGTTTCCTGAGATATGTTTTGCGTCCCTGGGTTCTATTAATGTTTTGGCATCCCATAAGGGTTCCTTGACTGAATTCATTTTAGTTTGAGTGAAACATAACAAAGCAGAAAAAGAAGCTGTCATAAACCATACATTCAAAAACAATCTCCTCCATCCCATATTCCATTCCATTCTTCATCCAAGACTTTCGAATTTAGCAGTATAAAAATGTAATTTGTTAATAATGGACAATTTCATTAATATTATTGCTACTCTTACTTAAACCTTGAAATGTCCCCTGTTTATTTCCCTCTGTAAACCAAAAAAAAAGGCTGCAATTAATGCAATTATATAAGGGTACAGTACATATATCTGACATCTACATTTTCCACCCACATGACATGTTTTAAAAATATTGGAAAACATTAAATTGTCTTAGCAGACCCTTCCTTTTGTCATTAGTATTAGGCTGGCAGGTTTATGGCCCAAGTGAAGTTTATTTTTTATACTATTAATGGTATCATCATTTAATACTTTGTGCTTTGTCCGACACACGTGATCATATATTATGTTTGTCGTTTTATATACATTATAGTGCTTTAAAGAGACAAGATAACACCCAAATAAGTGCCAAATGCTTTGTGGTATAATATAGACACACTTAGAACACTAAACAAAAAAGCATGTCTGTCACCTATCAAGCAATTATCTATATAATTTCAAATATGTCCATATACCTTTAACACATACAGCTTACAAATGCTTTGACTGGGTACATACAGCCTCATTAAATTTGGGCTATGTGTTAGAACGTAGCCCGTAACGTAGAAAGTATAAAATTAGCCCAGTAAACGTCCCCGCAGACAACTTGCAGGACGTGACCGTGGAACTTTGCAGCCCGTAAATCCTTTGATCTGTCAAGTCCGTAACGCTACAATTCCAATCATGCTATTAAATTGTAACAAAGTAACCCGCGAGCTAGCTCGTAACACGCAAATAGCGCCCAAAGCCCTACAAGTGCTGGAGAGGACTCGCAAGGGGGGTAAAGACCAATACGTAGCCCTGTAAATGCAAATATACTTTATTTTATGTTTAATTTCTTTGTTATATCGATTCCGGCAATCAATGTGTTAATACATATACTGTAACTTGCATGTAACAGAATATCATATTTATGGCTTTATTAATATTGCATTATTGAGGAATGTGGGTCCGATCGCAACTTGTAATTGAAGTCCGTAAGACTTTGAAATTTACCCTCCCTTTTTCAGTGACGTAACGCTAATTATCTCTTTTTCCATTGGCTCCATCTAAACCCGTAATTACGGTCTACACTAATTGATCGTCCGCAAGGCCGCAAATCCAACGTCCTACAAACAAGCTACGATTTGTGTCTCAAGCCTGTAGCTCGCAGTCCATTCTAATTTAATAATGTAACTCGGCCAAATTTCAAGTCCACAGCCGTTTGCGAGCTTCACGTTGGACTTACGGTCTCTGAATTTAATGAGGCTGATAGTGACTTAAGGTTCGCCTTCTGTTCAGCAATTCCAGATCTGTAAAGTTTATAATCACATATTACTTTATAGTTGTCAGCAGCCGTGCTTGCCAAAATCCGTTGGTAACGCAACAGGGAAGCGAGGACAGCAGTTGCGACGTAGGCGCTCATCCCTCCAACCCCGTACAACTTAGGCAGGGAGCGCCAAAGGCGCTCACTGCGCTGGTGGAGATGAGCGACGTAGGTGCTCATCCCTACAACCCCGCACGACTTTACCATCATACCTATGACCCGCAGGACTACACATCAACAGAAAACTCAAATACACAATTCACACTGCGAGACCCGTAGCACTTTGAAAAAATGGCATGAAAAAAAAATACTCCCGTAACACTTACAAAAAGAAACCACGACTTACATAAAAAAAATACGAGCTGCAAAAAATACAAACTTACGAACCGCGCACAGCGAAATACACGAAAACCACACTAAATACAAAAAAAAAAAAAAAATCACACACAGCAAGGGGGGACACCCAGGACGTCTGGAAGTGATGTGACACGTCAATTTAAGTCCAATTCCCAGAGTTTACCCACTCGAAAATCCCCTAAGCGAGAGAAAAAATGGGCGCCGCAAAAAACTCCGAAAACAAGGCTACACGACCCCTAAACATGAAAAATTCCGCCACACAAATACGACTTTTACACCGGACCGTATGAGCTATAAAATACACTATTACGAAGGACGCAAAATGATCCAAACCCGCCTAACACATAGACAATCGCCGCCATTTTACACCACTAACTTGCACATACTAACATTCACATTACAAAATGCGGAAGTACACAGCTACACAAACGGTTTGCTCTCGCGCACGCAGCCTTATGATTTAATTAATTACCTTAATTATCATAAAAAAATGCATATACAGAAAACTTTAAAAAACACCACACCACACGATCGAAATAAACGCCAAAGGCGTTCACTGCACGCCTCACAAGGAGCACCAAGTGTGCTCACAGGAGCAAAACTACACCAGGGGAGATGCTCGCAATGAGCACCAAAAGGCCATCAGCATGGACCTTGCAATCAGCGCCAAACCGGCTCTGAGAACAAAAAAAACACCGACCCAGAGGCTCGCAATGAGAGCCGAAGGTACTCACACAACCAAAACACTTACTTTGTGTGCCAAACAGCATTTCTTGACTTACAATTCTATTGCCGTCATTTTTTGACGGTCAATTTGCTAGTACATAACAATAAGGGACCGCATATAATTGTTTAATATAAAGTTAACATCACTACAACTAATTTATGAATGAGACTGAAAGATTGTATGTTAATGCTGTTCCTTTAGGTTTATTTATTTTATTACATTTTCACTTACATATATATTTCATTCTATATATATTTTCGCCGTGCAGGAGTTACCATATAAAATCAAACAAAAAGCTTACTCTCTGTGGATGTAACAGTATAATAAAATGTTAGTCAACCGAGTAGGCCCCAGTCCCTCACAGTGAAGATCACCATGGCAACCTCTGTGGCTCTGAGAGGTTTCGGCCTGCACACTCTCTCCTCCAAGTCCCCCGCTAAATGAATGTTGAAATAAGCTTATTTTCACAGTTGAACAAGAGACTAGACATCCACAAATGATCGTGCATGGATACTAGAAAGAATAAATTATTTCTTATAATAAAGTATATAATGTATTTTAGGAAATGTTTCATTATTTACGTTTTTAATCCATTGGTGTAACTGGATACTGATTATTGAAAAATATTTAGCACAATTCACAGCAAGAGGGGTAATAAAACCAGTTACACTACACACTACATTTATGTTTTATCACTGATATATTATACATTGCCAGTCGACTCAATAAACCTTAAATATGATGTAGTGCGTATCCCTATTTCTCATGGCACATTCTAATATGTGATTCAGATAAGATCTGATTTTATAATATGTGATTCAGATAAGATCTGATTTTCTAATACGTGATTCAGATAAGATCTGATTTTATAATACATGATTCAGATAAGATCTGAATTTCTAATACGTGATTCAGATAAGATCTGATTTTCTAATACGTGATTCAAATAAGATCTGATTTTATATAACATGATTAAGATAAGATCTGATTTTATAATATGTGATTCAGATAAGATCTGATTTTCTAATACATGATTCAGATAAGATCTGATTTTCTAATACGTGATTCAGATAAGATCTGATTTTATAATACATGATTCAGATAAGTTCTGATTTTATAATGCGTGATTCAGATAAGATCTGATTTTATAATACATGATTTAGATAAGATCTAATTTTATAATACATGATTCAGATAAGATCTGATTTTATAATACATGATTCAGATAAGATCTGATTTTATAAAACATGATTTAGATAGGATCTAATTTTCTAATACATGATTCAGATAAGATCTGATTTTATAATATATGATTCAGATAAGATCTGATTTTATAATACATGATTCAGAGAAGATCTTATCAGTTTGTGCTCCAAATTTTAACTTTTTCAGTGGATTTACAAAAAAAATTGATGTGAAATACACTGTAACTCCCTTTTTAGAGTTGAATTTCTTTGCTGAATAGGATAATAAATTTGCCCCCTTTTTCTGCTTTGAGGATAAATTCAGTACTGTACAATGCCCTGCCAAATATCATTTTTCTCTGGAGCTAAATAAAGATAATGGTATTACTGACATATTCTCTCTCCTCGCTGTCACTGGTTATGATTGAGTTTCAGACCAGCGCTGGATACCATTGTTTAACTACTGCATTTGAATTATTCCTTATATATAAATGTATGCTAATTGAAAAGAATGGTACAATGAATGTGGTTTAAAATAAGACAAAAAATCTGGAATAATTTTTTTAATTAATACTAAAGATATTTTTTTTTACTATCTGTTTCACTAGCCTCTGATACTCTGAATGTTACGCAGTTTAAAACTATAGATGGTAAATACTTTTCACTTGAATGCCATTAGAAGAACTGCCTTGTTTTGGAGTAAAGCTAGATTGATAACATGATTACTAAAAGGGGTTTGCACATGCTCAGATTGCTTCTGCTAGCAATTGCTTGTAGACTGAGAACAATGTTCAGCATTTCATCTGTCATTTCATTCGTTCATCCTGAGCATGTGAAGACCCTTTTAGAGTAATTAGCAATCATTATACTCTAACAGAAAGATAAAAGCAAGGGCTTGGTAGGAGGATCTTAAGGGCTGATTGAAACATGATGAACTTCAGTGTATATGTACATTTTTTAAATGACAATCACTTGATAAATGACATGGTACTATCTATTAAGTTATGTTATCTCATATTTAGAACCTTTGCTGTGTCTCTTTAAGGGAGAAGTAAATACATTTATTTTCAGCCTATTGATAACTGGTGACAATGTTATCACATTATGATATTTTGTACCAGTTGGGAAATGTTTTATAATAATTTACATGTAAATATTGTAGCGCAATACTGACTTGAATTGCATTTTACTATAAAGGGGGGCAATATTACTTATATAGACCTGCTTTATTCTGTTGTTATAACATTCCATATTGGAATAAACAGCATTGTAGAATAAGGACTAAAGAATGTACTAGCGAATTGCCCGTCAAAAAATGACGTCAATGAAATTGTAAGTGAGCTAAGGGTGTTTGGTGTATATAATGTGGCTGATGTAGCGTCGTTCCTTTTCTATGTCGTGCGAGTTTTTCGGAATATCCGTAGCTGTTTGGTGGTGTTTTGTGTGTTTATAGTGGTGTTTTGCGAGTTTAGGGACCTTAAGCCTCGTTTTAGTTTTGTTCGGCGGCCATTTTTTCTCTCGCTTAGGTGATTTTCGGGTCTCTAAACTCAGAAATTTGTGCTTAAATGGAGGTGTAACTTCACTTGCAGAGGTCCTGGGTGCCCCCCCATGTTGTGAGTAACCTTTTTATGTGTTTGTTGTGTGTAATTATTGTGTTTGTAATGTTTTTGGGGTTGCACGGGTTGCGTCCTTGTTTACTAATCTCGTAGGTGTTTTTCGGCAAATACGTAGGTGTTTGGTGTTTTGCGTCTAGCCTGCTGTAGCCTCGTTTTCGTTTTTTTCGGCGGCCATTTTTTCTCTCGCTTAGAAATTTTTTTAGTGTCTAAACTGCTTTAATTTCAGTTAAATTGAGGTGTAACTTTAGTTTTCGAGGTCCTGGATGCTCCCTCTTGCTGTAGGTAAGCTTTTTATGTATTTGTTGTGTGTATTTGTTGTATTTTTGATGTTTTGATGTGCGCGTGTTGCGGACGTTTTTTGCAAGGTCGTAATGGGTCGTAACGAGTCTCTTATTTTGTTTGCGTTACAACGTAAAGTTTGCGAGGGTCGCAGTTGCTGGTAAAAAATACAAGCCGCTGGTCTGATAAAAAAAAGATACGAGATGCAAAATTTTACATGATTAGCAGCCGACCTTAAAACCCGAAAAACACACTAAATACACCCCAAAAAACTACAAAAACATCACAGACAGCATGGGGCAACAGCCAGGACGTCTGTGAGTGAGGTGGATCGCAAACTTAACTTGATTTTGACAATTTTCGCCACTCGAAGATCGCCTTAGCGAGGAAAAAAATGTCCGCTGTAAAAAATGAAAAGGAGGCTACACGACCCCGGACCGCGCAAAACACTGCTAAACGCGTAGCACTTTACACATTCCACTACGACCTACAAGATACAATAGAAAAGCCGTAAAATGCTCATGAGACGCGTAACACATTAATAACATTACGACTATACAATGCCGCTTTACACAATAAACCAACGGCTTTACCTCGCGCACGCAGCCTATTTATACTGCACACTTGGAACATTCATTACACTTTATAAGCAGGGCACTAACACTCACACTGTATAATCTATGCAGATGCAAAATACAAACAGATTGTTAGCTCTTCAGCCTATTGCTCGCTGCATATATCAATTATAAATAATTAAAGTATATTAATTGATTTAACAAATCATTCATTATTACATAACTACATATACATATAAATATATATCTCTCTCAGAGGACCAAAAGTACACAACAGGAGAAACTTGCTATGAGCAGCAAAGGCACTCATTGCGAGTCATGCGATGAGCGCCAAAGGCGCTCAGCGCAATTCTCGCAATGAGTGCCGAAGGTCCTCACAGTACAAAACGGTTTCAATTATGTCTCAAACAGCATTCCCATGGCTTCAAATCTTATTGCCCTGTCATTTTTGACGGGCAAGCCGCTAGTATAATATATCTATGTATGTATTTACTTTTTATGTATTTTATTTTATTAAGAAGTGCTTATAAGCTCTGTTTTTATGGCCTATAATCAAACAAATAGTCCCTTTATGGGTCTGCCCAATGTAGCATATACAGACACAGACTCTGAGCTGGATGTGGTGTAGTATCCTAGCCAATCAAGTACCAAATCTTGGCTGCATAGTACAGAATGTTGCTGGGAGATGGTCAATGATTGGTTTGTATGGCCCGGTCAGTTGTACAGAGTCTGTTTTTTCATGACCTGCAGAGGGCAGACCCATATTTGCTTCATTTTATGCCATAAAACAGCGCTTTTTACTTTTTTCCAACTAAAACTATCTTTATGACATTTTCTGGCTTAAGATGCTTTTAGATGCTCATAGTCAGACCAAAAATGTTCAATTATCCTTGGGAAGAGTCAACATATGGCTCATTGATCATCCCATACTGTAGATGTGAAGGTAGACAAAATAAAGGACCTTGGCCCTCATTCAATTGCAATTTTGCCAATTGAATAGGGGTCTAAATAAGCACATCACATATATTTTTTAAAGAAGTTTTTAGTTATTAAGCATCTATCCAAAAGCAAGGTTTTCACTAACTAAAAACTTCTTTAAAAAATATATATTATGTGCTTATTTAGAGCCCTATTCAATTGGCAAAATCGCAATTGAATGAGGGCCCTTGTCAATAGTGAGACCATCTTTTTGTATACTGAGCCAATTAGACTAGTGAAATAAGTGTCATTTTTAAGTTGTCTTTATTATTGCTCGTTATGCTGCAGCATGTCCACTCCTTATAAGATTTTGCCAGCTCTCATTGGCTACTTGAAGATACAGTATACATTTTATACTAGTAGTGCAGTTTTTTTTTATTTTTAGGTGCAGATATGTTAGTTTCATCATGCTGCAAGCAGTGTTGCTATCCATTACACTGTATATTGAAAATGTATTTCTAAGCAAGGCTTGTCATTCAGGCTTGTATATGGCATATTAGATGTTCAAAATACCAACACACAGTGTAAACCCTGCCATTTATTTATCGATTGTTGTAAATTATGTTTGTGCTTTCAGACACATTCAGTAGAAGGAGAATAATACATTGATTTTAATATTTTATGTCCCTTGCTGCAGCGTGTGGGAAAACCTATGTTGAGCACTGCATTCTGACCACAACAGCTAATCTATATTAATACTAAAAGGTGCCAATTAAACATTCTTAAAAACTATTTTTGCAACAATAATGAAATCTTTTTAGACAGTTTCTTGAAAAAAAAAAAAAAGATATTATTTATGAATTATTATGTAGTATTGATCATGCATACAGAGCTGTACATGTCAGGATATCACAGTCATAATACATTTCAAAGAGTAATGTCATTTGTGGTTACGCTGAATAATTAGGTGAAATCTTCTTTGTAAAAAGATTTACCCGACATACAGTGGATATAAAAAGTCTACACACCACAGATAAAATGTCAGGTTTCTGTGCTGCAAAAAAATGAGACAAAGATAAATAATTTCAGAACTTTTTCCACCTTTAATGTGACCTATAAACTGAACAACTCAATTGAAAAACAAACTGAAATCTTTTAGGTGGAGGGAAGAAAAAAAAAGAAAAATAATGTGGTTGCATAAGTCTGCACACCCTCTTATAACTGGGGATGTAGCTGTATTCAGAATTAAGCAATCACATTCCAAATCGTGTTAAATAGGAGTCAGCATACACCTGCCATCATTTAAAGTGCCTCTGATTAACCCCAAATAAAGTTCAGCTGCTCTTGTTGGTCTTTCCTGAAATTTTCTTAGTCGCATCCCACAGCAAAAGCCATGGTCCACAGAGAGCTTCCAAAGCATCAGAGGGATCTCGTTGTTAAAAGGTATCACTCAGGAGAAGGGTACAAAATAATTTCCAAGGCATTAGATATACCATGGAACACAGTGAAGACAGTCATCATCAAGTGGAGAAAATATGGTACAACAGTGACATTACCAAGAACTGGAGCTCCCTCCCAAATTTATGAAAAGACGAGAAGAAAACTGGTCTGGGAGGCTACCAAGAGGCCTACAGAAACATTAAAGGAGCTGCAGGAATATCTGGCAAGTACTGGCTGTGTGGTACATGTGACAACAATCTCCCGTATTCTTCATATGTCTGGGCTATGGGGTAGAGTGGAAAGACGAAAGCCTTTTCTTACGAAGAAAAACATCCAAGCCAGGCTACATTTTGCAAAAACACATCTGAAGTCTCCCAAAAGCATGTGGGAAAAGGTGTTATGGTCTGATGAAACCAAGGTTGAACTTTTTGGCCATAATTCCAAAAGATATGTTTGGCGCAAAAACAACACTGCACATCACCAAAAGAACACCATACCCACAGTGAAGCATGGTGGTGGCAGCATCATGCTTTGGGGCTGTTTTTCTTCAGCTGTTTTTCTTCAAATAAGAGCAAATAATTAACTCATAACTTTATCAAGGAAATATAAAAGCATTGATAGAAATTAGGTTAATTTGATTGACCTGTAGGCTACAATATTAACAGCCTTATTAAATTGTGATTCAGCCAATTGAATAGGGCTCTATTTAAGCACAGAGCATATTTTTATGGAAGTTTTTAGTTAGTGAACCTGTAAAAAAATATGCTATGTGCTTAAATAGAGCCCTATTCAATTTGCCGAATGGCAATTTAATAAGGCTGTAAGTATCTAAAATTTGGTAAAATGTCTGATTTCATAATATAGTTGCATAGTAGAATACTAATTGAGGTTCAACCTTTTTAGATCAGCTCTGATCCTTGTTGTATGTTAATAGTTAACCGATCAAGTGGAAGGCAAATATAATGTTGGTAAATCACTCAAAAGGGATAACATTCATCCCTGATCCCAATAACTGCCAATGGTTTTATTCCCTATATTCCTCCTACTCTAATTATCCAATTATCTTTTATGCCCTTTTTATTCAAAAATACATCCAAACACTTTTACGTTGTCTATTGAATCTTCTGTCACAACCTTTTTTAATAGCGAGTTTCACAATCTTATTGTGAAGAACCATCGTCTTTCATTAAGGAGTGACCACCTGTCAGTTGTTAATGTCCTGTCATGAAAAGTTCACCTGAATTTATTTTATGTTTTTTAAAAGCTATTATCTTCTTGTCCTTTTAGCTAAGATCCAGTGTAGTATCATCCATATATGGGGGAAGGAATGGCGGGAGGCACTTGGTTTGATGCCTAAAGCCAAGTTAGCCTGAAGCCGGGAGCCTGGGGTGTCATACCAAGGCACATTTCTCAAAGCTCAAGCACAGAAACACTTTTTATTTTATCACTCCCTGTTTGCATCCTTTTGGACCTGGGGGAGCACCAATTTGTGCCAGGTTGGGGTGCACTTTATAGTACTTATGCACTTTAGCTGTATGGAGACCGGTGGCAGTGGCTTCCCTAAGACACATTTATCTTACCAATTATAGCACCATATAATTAGCGGAAATCTTCTTTGTAAAAGTTTTTCTATTTTATTTTGCAGTTGTCTTTTTATCTCAGAATAAAATACATAAATCTCATCCAAACATTAATAACTTAAAAATATTTACTACAAAATTCCTGCAAAGACTTTGGATACCTTGTTAGATAGTATAAATATAGTACCCTATAAATATTTATAATGTACATGGAAAGTCATTTCCTCCATAAAAACCTCATCAGATTTTTTTTTTTTCCCTCCATGGTATTCTCAATTTCTTGGGAAATAGCACTGCATACACAATACAGAATTTTACATGACTTAAGAGCTTGTGAGATGAGATGCAAATGTCTGTTGTTTTATGATCTGATGGATGTTACGAATATTCTTTACGCTTTGCATACACCCGGCTCACCAGGGAAGCACCAATATTTTGGGTTATGGTGGGTTATTATGGGTGTAGGAGCCAAAGAAAATCTGTAGGAGATACTGCATATAGTATAAAAATACCACATAACTGCGTCTCTACACATAAACATACACATTGACAACTCTGGGGGGGGGGGGGGGGTGGATTTGTCCCCCCCGTCCCCCCCAGTACCTACACCCATGATGTTCACCTAGACGATAAACCTGCCTAATTGGAGCTATTTGTGTTCTTCTTCATTGCTCTTAAACTGAGTACCTCATCTTTCACCAGACACTTACAAAGCTTAACTCCAATGTCCCTTATACCTCATTCCTTGCCTTCTACCTCGATCACTCCTCTTGGATCAATGGTCCCAAACCTCTCCTCAGGCCCACCAGACAGGCCATGTTGCCAGTTTGAGGCTCCACCGCCATTTGAACACTAGCTGCCTCACTTTTGTTCATACAGTGTACCACCTAAATCGTGGCCTTTCTGGTGGGTCTTGACGAGAGGTTTGGGATCCACTGTCTTAGGCTGTAAATTTATGAACCTATCAATCTTGTAAGCTGTTTTGGATGCAAACACTAAGGGCCTCATTCAATTGCGATTTGGCCAATTGAATAGGGCTCTGTATAAGCACAAATCATTTTTTTTACAGAAGTTTTTAGTAAGTGAACTTCTATCCAAAAGCAAGGTCTTCACTAACTAAAAACTTCTGTAGAAAAATTGCTCTGTGCTTATATAGAGCACTATTCAATTGACCAAATCACAATTGAATGAGGCCCTTAAGTATTTTAGCTTGTAAGCTCAAAACTAGGCTTTAAAAATATACCATGAATACAAAAAATACAATTAATATTGTGTATACTATATGTGTATATATAGTGCTAAGGAATATGTTGACAAGTTTATTATACCAATAAATAAATAATAATTATTATAATAAAATATGGAAAGACCTTCTGGACTTCTGAGAATAAACCCCATGGTATAGCATGTATTAAAGATGGCATGTTGATGAATATAGCCCACACGTTCATGACTATTATAATTAGAATTGTGCACGTTCTTCTTTATTCCCTTGTGACAATCTTGGCTTCTTCCATTCCTAAACCCAACTACACTTTTTCTATATTAACAACAGCTGTAATGGAACTAGTCTTGCATTAAAATGATGTCAAATGTTGTAGGGATTTTGGGTCTGCCCCGATGTTTAGGCCTTTATACCTAACCCTAAATGTGTCTCTTATCAGTAAGAACCCTGATTGGCCATGTTTTTATTAATGAACTAGCGACTTGCCCGTCAAAAAATGACGGCAATAAGATTGTAAGGCAGGTAATGGTGTTTGGTTGAGACATTAATTTTGTTGCTGTTCCAAGATGCTTCGGCGCTCATTGCGAGGCTGTTGGTTGTTTGTGTGCTATGAGCAGCGTTGGAGGTACTGGGTGCCCCCATTTGGTGTGGGTAAGGTTTTTATGTATTTGGTGTGTGTATTTATTGTGTTTCTACTGTTTCATGTGCGCGCGAGTCAGGCGTTAAGGTCTTATTTTTGCGTCCTTGTTAATAGTCTATTATGCACCTCGTACGGCTTTATCGGAAAATCCGTAGGTTTTTCGTGGTGTTTTGTGTGTTTAGAGTCCTGTAGCCTCATTTTCGTTTTTTTCGGCGGCCATTTTTTCTCTCGC
>CM050173.1:7620880-7718419 GCA_027410445.1 Discoglossus pictus
CTATCTATCTATCTATCTATCTATCTATGTATTCATCTATCTATCTATCTCCTATATATGTACCAGTAGGGTTAGAGCATAGTAATCTATTTTCTGTTTCCTGAGAGACTCATTTCCACATTGCAGCTGCTATTTATTGGCGATTCTGACTGCTTGGAGATAGCAGCAGCCACTTCCCTAGCCGCGGGTTGGTCAATGGGAAAGATTCATTTATCATATAACCCCTCCATTGTAGCAGACAGTGTATCAGAGGTTTGTTTCATATCCCACAAACTAGGCAAGAGGTTGAGGTCAGTTGAAAGGTCAAGCAATACAGTCTCAAGTGAAGGCCTCACTCCTTCTGTGCTGGAGGCTGCAGATTGTGGTCAGGAACCTCCAGCAATGATGGGTATCAAAGAAAGAAGGCTGAGACAAGCCATTCCTTGTTAATTTCTGGACACAGGTCTGCTCATGGAAGCGGCCGTACATTTATATACGCGACTAATAACTAAAATACAAACCCTGCTCCACTTTTTCTTTTGCACGTTTGTTAATGATGATCAGAAATAGTCTGTGGTTGCCAGCCTGCAATGATTTGAATATTTCTGTGAAAATAAATATATTTTGAAAGAGCTGGGGTTCTTCATTTAAGGATATTTTATTGTTCTGGCAATGTGGCGCCCCCTTCCCTTGATACCCTAAGCATGTGCTTATTTTGCTTAATGGTTATTCCAGCCCTGTGTATATATATTTATGGGCGATAATGTCTTCTTCATCGGAGCTTCAGGTTTGCTGCTTTACTCCCAGTGTCCTCCTCCTCCTTGCAGTGGAAATGTTGTCCATACCCAAAACAGCACAGAGAAACACATTGTTTAGTGAATTTCCCCCAGTTATCAGCACTAGACTTTTTGTAATATAAATTCATACTTATTTATCACTTTAAGCCAAATTGCTTTACATGAGTGATGGTATAACAACAGTCAAGTAATTGGGGAAAGGGCTTTGGGTATGAGCACCGTTTTCGGACCTTTCCTGTTTCATCCCCACCAGCAGTAGCGTGCAGCAGCCAGTAGGAGGCGCTACGGTTGCGTACCAAGACGTTGTTCAATCCCTAATCCTAAACCCTAACCCCACCAGAAGTAGCATGCGGCGGGCAGTAGGTGGCGCTACAGTGGCGCACAAAGACATGGTTCAATTTCTTAGGGTTAGATTTAGAGGTTAGGGTGTAGGGTAGTGGCAGATGATAAGTACACAACTATGTAAAGCTTATCATCTGCCACTACCCTAATCCTAAACCCTAACCCCAAAATCTAACACGCATCCTAAGAACTAATCGAACAAAGTCTCCGCAAGCAGCCGTCGCGCCACCTACTGGACGCTGCACACCACTGTTGGGGGGGCAAAAAAGGAAAGATCCCAATTTTCTCCAAAGAACATTATAAGCTTGTACAAGTTCTTGATTGATGGCTTAAGCAGCGTTTGAGTAATTATTACTGGCATTCCTATTCTAAAGGATAGATATTTTATAAATCTGGTCTGGAGCTGGATACAGTCAAGAAGACGCACTCTCAGGGCCTTGTGATAGTTGCTTTGGGAACGGTGGACATTTATTAAGTAGTTCACAACTTGTTGAATTGGTTTTTTAACTTTTGTAATATAATATAAAGGAAACTTAAATTTATAAATGTGACGATTTGTATTTCACTATTCTGGTGTATGTCGGGTGTCAGCTCTGAGTCAGCTCCGTACTCTCGCTCGTTATTTGATTCTAGTAACTTCCCATCATAAATGACGGTATCATATGTTATCTCCAATTGTCAGTGCTGTCTCTCGCTATGCTGTTTCTGTCTTCTCTTTCTGTGCTGTCTTTCTCTCTGTGCTATCTCTCTCTCTCTCTGTGCTCTCTCTCTGCCCTCTGTCTCTCTCTGTATGTTCTCTCTCTCTGTGCACTCTCACTGTGTCCTCTCTCTCGCTGTGCCCTCTCTCTGTGCCCTCTGTCTCTCTCTGTGCCCTCTCTCTGTGCTCTCTCTCTCTCTCTCTGTGCCCTCTGTCTCTCTCTGTGGGCTCTCTCTGTGCTCTCTGTCTCTCTCCGTGCCCCTCTCCCCGCCTCTCTCTGTGCCCTCTCTCTGTTCCTTCTGTCTCACCGTGCCCTCTCTCTGTGCCCTCTCTCTTTCTCTGCCCTCTCTCTTTGCACCCTTTCCCTGTGCCCTCCGTCTCTCTCTCTGTGCCCTCTATCTGTGCCCTCTTTCTTCACCCTCTCTGTGCCCTCTCTCTGTTCCCTCTGTCTCTCTGTGCCCTCTGTCTTTCTCTGCCCTCTCTCTGTGCCCCCTCTCTGCACCCTCTCACTGTGCCCTCTGTCTCTCTCTCTGTGCCCTCTCTCTGCATTCTCTGTCTCTCTTTGTGTCCTCTCTCTGTGCCCTCTTTCTTTACCCTCTCTCTGTGCCCTCTGCCTCTCTCCGTGCCCTCTCTCTGTGGCCTCTTTCTTCACCCTCTTTCTGTGCTCTCTCTCTCTCTGTGTGCCATCTCTCTGTGCCCTCTCTCTGCACTCTCTGTCTCTCTTTGTGTCCTCTCTCTGGGCCCTCTTTCTTTCTCTGTCCTCTCTCTGTGCCCCCTCTCTGCACCCTCACCCTGTGCCCTCTGTCTCTCTCTGTGCCCTCTCTCTGCACTCTCTGTCTCTGTTTGTGTCCTCTCTCTTTGCCCTCTCTCTCTCTGTGCCCTCTCTCTGTGGCCTCTTTCTTAACCCTCGCTCTGTGCCCTTTGCCTCTCTGTGTGCCCTCTCTCTCTCTGTGTCCTCTCTCTGGGCCCTCTTCCTTCGCCCTCTCTCTGTGCCCTCTGCCTCTCTCTGTGCCCTCTCTCTCTCTCTGCCCTCTCTCTGTGGCCTCTTTCTTCACCCTCTCTCTGTGTTCTCTCTCTCTCTCTGTGCCCTCTTTCTTCACCCTCTCTCTGTGCCCTCTTTCTTCACCCTCTCTCTGTGCCCTCTCTCTCTCTCTGCCCTCTCTCTGTGGCCTCTTTCTTCACCCTCTCTCTGTGTTCTCTCTCTCTCTCTCTGCACCCTCTCCCTGTGCCCTCTGTCTCTCTCCCTGTGCCCTCTCTCTGCACTCTCTGTCTCTCTTTGTGTCCTCTCTCTGTACCCTCTTTCTTCACGCTCTCTGTGTTCTCTCTCTCTCTGTGCCATCTCTCTGTGCCCTCTATGCCCCCCGTGCGTGCCCATGCTCTTTCTCTTCTTTCCTGCGCAGTGTGTACTTGCCGCTCATGCACAGTTGCTAATATTTAACAACAAATAGTGCGTTACACACGCGTTATTATATCCTCAATTTTATGTTTAACATTTTAATGTCATATATTTTTTGTTTTGTAATAAAGTTTATTCAGTTTGTACAAGATTATTCTTCACGGGCCACGTTCATATCTGTAACATCTCCGTTAGATTCTACACCTGAAAAGACAAGAAGTGACAAATTATGGCAACTCTTTTACCAGAGGGGCCAGAAACATATATCATTACAATACCCCCCACAGTCGCTGTGTCATATTAGTCATAACTGTCCAGGATACTCAGAACCAGAAAAGTAAACAGTGATGAGATGACAAAATGGCAGGTTACACAACCACAATAGAGTGGAACAAGAGCTGGCGATTATAAAGCTATTTATCAGGCTACTAGGAGTTATGAAGGTGGGCGCTCCTTGTCGCAAGACGTATACTTCAGAAACTTGATCCTGTATCTCGGGTTTGTATCTCCATTGACATTAGAGAGCCTTCAAGTAAAACTCCAAGGAAATGCGTGAGATCTCTCGGCAGCTGATTGAATCTGGAGATAAATGAATGAAACAGAAATGAGCAGGACACGAGCTTTGTGAGACTCATGCATAATCCCCAATGTAAAAGATGCTTATCTGCCCTGCGCTCATTAATATTTATTATATAAAAACTAAGGGCCATTGTGATACTGTGATGACTTGTCTTGGCTTATTCAAAGGGGCAAATGGACATTTCTTTAGCAAAAACTATCAAGTGAAATTAAAGCAGGAATGTGCTCAGTCTCAAGTCCCCCAATATCAGTGGTATTTACTGTATGTTTCTACTTAAAGGAGCAGTGTAATATATTTATTATGCGATTTTAATAATAGATGGGAACATTTTAGTAAGGTTAAAAATATAAGGTGCTCCTTGCCAGCAACTGCGACCCTCGCAAAATTTACGAGGATTGCAGTTTGTTCGGCGGCCATTTTTTCTCTCGCTTAGGTGATTTTCGGGTCTCTAAACTCCGAAATTTGTGGTTAAATGGAGGTGTAACTTCACTTGCAGAGGTCCTCGATGCCCCCCTTGCTGTGAGTAACCTTTTTATGTGTTTTTTTGTTTGTATTTGTTGTGTTTGTAATGTTTTTGGGGTTGCGCAGGTGGCGTCCTTGTTTTCTAATCTCGTAGGTGTTTTTCGGCAAATCCGTAGGTGTTTGGTAGTGTTTTGCGTCTTTAGACTGCTGTAGCCTCGTTTTTTTTTTTTTGGCGAACATTTTTTCTCTTGCTTAGAGAATTTTTTAGTGTCTAAACTCTTTTAATTTGACTTAAATTGAGGTGTAACTTTAGTTTTCGAGGTCATGGATGCTCCCTCTTCCTGTAAGTAAGCTTTTTATGTATTTGTTGTGTGTATTTGTTGGATTTTTCATGTTTTGATGTGCGCGTGTTGCGGCTGATTTTTGCGAGGTCGTAATGGGTCGTAACGTGTCTCGTATTTTGTGTAAATTTTGCGAAAGTCGCAGTTGCTGGCAAGGAGCGCCAAAGACTCCTTGCCAGCAACTGCGCCCCTCGCTTCGCGAGGCCTTTAGGCTCGCTGCGCGAGCGCGGAAGCGTGAGCAACGGCTCGTATGCTCACAACTATATATGTGATATATACAGTAGACTCTTAGGCCCATATTCAATTGCAATTTTGCTAAATCAATAGGGATCAAAATAATCACATAACATATATTTTTTAAAGAAGTTTTTCGTTAGTGAAAACCTTGCTTTTGGATAGATGCTTAATAACGAAAAACTTCTTTAAAAAATATATGTGATGTGCTTATTTAGACCCCTATTCAATTGTCAAAATTGCTATTGAATGAGGGCCTTAGTTATCCGGCACCTACAGGGATTGGTAGATGCCGGATAAATGTAGTTTCTTGTTTTAGAGTTTTCAATAAAAGAGGCCTAGATTAGCTGCACATAGTGTGCCCTGCTCAGTATATTTGTCAGTGAGGGCTGTTCTAGCAGCAGCAGCAGCTTTCACTCCTCACTTACAGAGATTCTCCTGTATATACCTATCCCCCTATAATGAACCTTGTTTAGGGGACCTCTATAACCTTGAAGGGGGAATCATCAGACTTTTCTACTCCTATCGCTATCTCTCCACCCCGCTGTGTTTTGGGGTCCTATCATCACAAACTTGTTTGTTTAAATCCTTGCAAATCAAAGTGAACATTTTACATGGAAATACAGAGCTATTGGTAAGAGCCAACCATGGGTGTAGGAGCCAAAGAAAATCTGGGGGGTATAGCGCATATAGTATAAAATTACCACACAACTGTCCCTCTACAAATAAACACACACATTGAAAAATCTGGGGGATTTGTCCCCCTCGCCCCCCAGGTCCTACACCCATGGTGCCAACCCATTTAACATTTCAGATATGGTCATACTCCTCACATGCTCTTAGAACATGTAGAATAGGCCAATATATTATAGTGTTTCTGCCTCATTGGCAACGTATTATTTGTGTTCAATGTTTTTGATAATTGGTCAATACAATAAATATATCTTCTATCACATATATAGTTGTGAGCATGCGAGTTGTTGCTAATGCTGCGGGCTCGCGTAACGAGCCTGCGGACCTCGCAAAAAAGTACGAGACACGTTACGACCCATTATGACCTCACAAAAATCGTCCGCAACCCGCAAACACATGAAAAAATTAAAAAATTAAAATTTAGACACTGAAAAATTCTCTAAGCGAGAGAAAAAATGGCCGCCGAAACAAACGAAAATGAGGCTACAGCAGTCTAAAGGACGCAAAACACCACCAAACACCGACGTATTTGCCGAAAAACACATACGAGATTCGAAAAGGACGCAACCCGCGCAACCCAGAAAACATTACAAACACAACAAATACAAACAACAAACACATAAAAAGGTTACTCACAGCAAGGGAGGGGGGCACCGAGGACCTCTGCAAGTGAAGTTACACCTCCATTTAAGTACAAATTTCGAAGTTTAGAGACCCGAAAATCACTTAAGCAAGAGAAAAAATGGCCGCCGAACAAAACGAAAACGAGAATATATCCTAACTAGTTCCACACAGGTTTAGGCCACTAATTAAAAAGGACATTGCAATGACACTGGGTGTCTAACAGGACTGGGTGACCACAAATGGGTCTGGTCATAAGAAGGGACTGGGGGTACGTCATCCATGAAAGGGGAATAAGGGCACTCTGTGCATGTATGTAACTGACCATCTGAAGGCTCTTGTGAGGGAATTTATCTGTAACTCACTATTTATCCTAAAGAATTGTCACACAATGCTGCCCCCTATCTGCCAGATCTCCAGATCAGACCCCCACCTACAATCCAGCCTAAAAATGTTTTCTGCAGACCCAGCTCCTCAAGCACGATTATTGGACACCCCATTGACACGACACCTCCAAGACCAAGTGTGGCAAAAGCGTGACATGAATGTTTTTCATCTTAAACCTTCTAATCTTTTTCATATAAACCCTTTACTTTATTTAGATAGTATACACATTTTGTTTTGCGTAGTTCATTTGTTTCCGACTCTCTGTGACCTCATGGATCGTAACACACCAGGCATATCTTTATGTCCATGGTTATGCTGATCCACTTGGTATTCATGGCAGAGGTACTGAAGAGGGGTGCCAGTTTCTTCTCCAGCATACAGCTCCTGGCATTCCAAGGTGGTCTCCCATCCAAGTACTGACAAGCCCAACCCTGCTCGGCTTGAGGGTGCTGTGACCTTGTGGTTCCCTGAGTTGTAATCAAACCCAGGTCACGGTGGCGAAAGCACCAAATCCTAACCACTGGAACACCACCATATTGTATACACATTAGGGTGTAGGAATATATTAAAACTGTGATGATCTCGTATCCACATAGTCACAAAAAACTCTTATACTTGATAACTGGCAACACATTTATAAAAGTAAACACAAAATTAAACAGCTTTTGATTAATTAACTTTCATACACAATTATATTACAGTGAAAACCACCATTTTCACTTCTGATGGTCTCCTACAGACCTTGGATGCAGAGAACACATCAGCGGGTACAGTTGTTATGTACCAGTCCTAAATTCCAGGGATTTCATTAGGACTAATGGGATTATAGTAGGAATAAAAGGTCTCTCGTCTCTGTTAATAAAACAAGTAGATCCTACAGCAAAATTAAAGAATTTTGTCTGACAGCACCTACCTACCGACCCATATTCAGTACCTACCTACCGACCCATACTCAGTACCTACCTACCGACCCATATTCAGTACCTACCTACATACCCATATTCAGTACCTACCTACCGACCCATACTCAGTACCTACCTACCGACCCATATTCAGTACCTACCTACATACCCATATTCAGTACCTACCTACCGACCCATACCCAGTACCTACCTACCGACCCATATTCAGTACCTACCTAGATACCCATATTCAGTACCTACCTACCGACCCATATTCAGTAC
The DNA here is from genome assembly GCA_027410445.1 of Discoglossus pictus. Classification (NCBI taxonomy): domain Eukaryota; kingdom Metazoa; phylum Chordata; class Amphibia; order Anura; family Alytidae; genus Discoglossus; species Discoglossus pictus. The sequence continues at coordinate 7,628,594 of CM050173.1, forward strand.
CTACCTACATACCGACCCATATTCAGTACCTACCTACCGACCCATATTCAGTACCTACCTACATACCGACCCATATTCAGTACCTACCTACCGACCCATATTCAGTACCTGCCTACATACCCATATTCAGTACCTACCTACTGACCCATATTCAGTACCTACCTACCGACCCATACTCAGTATCTACCTACCTACCGACCCATATTCAGTACCTACCTACCGACCCATGCTCAGTACCTACCTACCGACCCATATTCAGTATCTACCTACCTACCGACCCATATTCAGTACCTACCTACATACCCATATTCAGTACCTACCTACCGACCCTTACTCAGTATATACCTACCGATCGACCCATATTCAGCACCTACCTACCGACCCATACTCAGTACCTACCGACCCATATTCAGCACCTACTTACCAACCCATATTCAGTACCTACCTACATACCCATATTCAGAACCTACCTACCGACCCATATTCAGTACCTACCTACCTACCGACCCATACTCAGTACCTACCTACCGACCCATATTCAGTATCTACCTACCTACCAACCCATATTCAGTACCTACCTACATACCCATATTCAGTACCTACATACCGACCCATACTCAGTATCTACCTACCGACCCATATTCAGTACCTACCGACCCATATTCAGTACCTACCTACATACCCATATTCAGTACCTACCTACCCATACTCAGTACCTACCTACCTACCAACCCATATTCAGTACCTACCTACCGACCCATAATTTATGAACTTGCTTAAAAGAAGTGTGAGAATCCAAAAGGTCCTTGGATTATCAGTAGAAGCAAGTATTAATACTCCGCACCTCTTTATCCAGCAATGATAACTTTACTCTAAATATATAACTGTGACCCCACATCACAAATGACTGGGATCACATATATAGTTGTGAGCATGCGGGTTGTTGCTAACGCTGTGGGCTCGCTTAGCCAAAGGCACTCCTTGCCAGCAACTGCGGAACTCGCAAAGTTTACGGACTTACAAGAAACAAATACGGAGTTTCCTAAAAAGACGGACGCGACCCAAGAACAAGGACGCCAAATCAGCCACAGACGCGTAACACACATTAGGTACCATTTTACAACACTAACTTACACAATGCGGAAGTACACAGCTACCCTAACGGATTTTCCTCGCGCACGCAGCCTTTTTACACTACACACTGCACACATTGCTGACACTTATACAGCAGCTCCACAGCACTCAAAACACACATTGTATGCTGCAGCAACATGAAAACAGATTGCCAGCTCTTCTGCACAATGCTTCCTGCATATATTACTTCACAATAGGTAAAGTATATTCATGTATTATTTTCATAATGATTTCATTAGCAAAAAAAAAACAATGCTCATAGCACACAAACAACCAACAGCCTCGCAATGAGCGCCGAAGCATCTTGGAACACCAACAAAATTAATCTCTCAACCAAACACCATTACCTGCCTTACAATCTTATTGCCGTCATTTTTTGACGGGCAAGTTGCTAGTTCATTTATAATCTTCAAATGTTTTATTAAATTCTTCAAAATGTCTCTTGTAAATGGACAATGCAGTTATACACTTCTGAAACACATACTTTACTCAGTTTTACAAAGTTTAACAGTACTTACTTATGCATTTAATATTTTTCTTTTGAAAAATGAACCCCCACTGGGGGGTCACAAAGCACCTTAAGTGCATCTCATGATTTACTGTGGGGGGGAAAACAACCTTCCCACCTTGCTTCAAGTGTGAAAGTATTGAGTAAATTCCCCCCTTTGTGACACATAACCAAATACCCTCTTTCTGATGCAACGGCAATACATCTTTCCATAATCCTTTAAGTTGTTTGCCACTGGAGGATGAAATAGGATGCATCTACAAAGGTGTTACTGATTCAATAACACATATTCAGTGGGCCCTCGGTACTCAATGTGTTGGGTTGACAAAATTTGAACGGAAATTGACGTTTGAATGGAACTTAACGCACTCGCTACACCCTGAATCCGGTCTCTCAGGAAGTGAAATAAAGTGCTGTACTGTGGCATAGCGTAGATAGTGCCTACAAGGCCCCAAGAGCAGTCTGTGCCTACAAGAATCAAAGTGCAGCCTGTGCCTATAAGAATCAAAGTGCAGCCTGTGCCTATAAGGACCAAAGTGTAGCCTGTGCTTATAAGGACCAAAGTGCAGCCTGTGCTTTCAAGAGCCACAGTTCCAAGCAATTAACTATTTTCTTCTCCTCCTCCTCAAATACAGTGCCACCATCCCATTGGGCCCTCAAGTCCTCTCAGTACAGTTAAAGTAAAGTTAAATTATATGTAATCTGATGTAATTATTGTTTTTTTTAATTTATTTCTGTTTAGTTTTAAGGTTTTGTATAAAAAAATAAGACCATCAGTACATGCTAAAATGTGAAATTTCTGGGTCTCAGAACGGATTATTGGGAAATGTTACCTTGGAACTCCACCTGCCGTTTGGAACGGATTAAAGTTGAGAACCAAGGTACCACTGTATTTATTTCTATAGCATGGATTGAGAACATGATAGTCTCTTTAAGTAGCAGAGCTAGGAATGAACCAGTTTTTCCTGCAGAAGCGGGGGTTTACTTACTTTATCCTCCTGAGTTGTCCAACTGTCGAGACTGGAATGGGACCTTGTATCTCACATGGCCTACTGGGTCATATTATCTGGAGTGATGTGCGCATTAACTATATAATTATATTGGAGGATACAGCAGGGATACAATAGGACATGAAAGATGAAGTGCTTCAATGTTGTGTGTTGTAAATAGTCTAAGCCCTCTGAAGGTTCTTGTTTCCCACTCCCATGTGTTGTGGCCCTCTGCAGGTTTTTGGCTCCCACTCCCAGATGTTACAGCCCTCCGAAGGTTCTTGGTTACCACTCCCAGATGTTACAGCCCTCCGAAGGTTCTTGGTTCCCACTCCCAGATGTTACAGCCCTCAGAAGGTTCTTGGTTCCTACTCCCAGATCTTACAGCTCTTCAAAGGTTCTTGGTTCTTACTCCCAGATGTTACATCCCTCTAAAGGTTCTTGGCTCCCACTCCCAGTTGTTACAGCCCTCCAAAGATTATTGGCTCCCACTCCCAGGTGTTAATCCCTCCAAAGGGTCTTGGTTCCTACTCACAGAAGTTACAGCCGTCCAAAGGTTCTTGGTTCCCATTCCCATGTGTTACACCCCTCTGAAGGTTCTTGGTTCCCACTCCCAGGTGTTACAGCCCTCCAAAGGTTCTTGGTTCCCACTCCCAGGTTCTTACAGCCCTCAGAAGGTTCTTGGTTCCTACCCCCAAATCTTACAGCTCTCCAAAGGTTCCTGGTTCTTACTCCCAGATGTTACAGCCCTCCAAAGATTCTTGGCTCCCACTCCCAGGTGTTACATCCCTCCAAAGGGTCTTGGTTCCTACTCACAGATGTTACAGCCATCCAAAGGTTCTTGGTTCCCATTCCCGTGTGTTACACCCCTCTGAAGGTTCTTGGTTCCCACTCCCAGGTGTTACAGCCCTCCAAAGGTTCTTGGTTCCCACTCCCAGGTTCTTATAGCCCTCAGAAGGTTCTTGGTTCCTACCCCCAAATCTTACAGCTCTCCAAAGGTTCCTGGTTCTTACTCCCAGATGTTACAGCCCTCCAAAGATTCTTGGCTCCCACTCCCAGGTGTTACATCCCTCCAAAGGGTCTTGGTTCCTACTCACAGATGTTACAGCCGTCCAAAGGTTCTTGGTTCCCATTCCCATGTGTTACACCCCTCTGAAGGTTCTTGGTTCCCACTCCCAGGTGTTAAAGCCCTCCAAAGGTTCTTGGTTCCCACTCCCAGGTTCTTACAGCCCTCTGAAGGTTCTTGGTTCCCACTCCCAGGTATTACAGCATTCTGAAGGTACTTGGTTCCCACTCCCAGATGTTGCTCATTGCTGGCCAATCTTTACTAAGAGGTAAGCAACACTGACTGAGCTATGAATGATTTGTAACATCATACATGTCAATATTTGCAAATTTGTTTGTGGGAAACAAATGTTTTCTTTAAAAACATACATAATTACTTCCTGCTGCTGTGGAACCAATTACAATCCACTGTCCTATGAGAACATCCAGTTTTCTTGCATTGTCGCTGTTTTCAGTCAAGAAAAATAATTAGGAATCATACAGTTAAAAAAATGTTTAATACAATTTGGGGTGATTGATGTGAATCGTTTTGCAACCTCTTTGTGGCTTCTTTAGTAAGTTATGTATGCTCCTGACTTCTCATTCCATTACAAACCTTTACCATAGTGATGTGTTAGTGTCATGCTGTATGTAAGACACTAACCATGTTCATAATCACTGTGAAGGGGGCTGCTGTAATCCTTTGGCCTTTATAGATTAAAGGACCACTGTAGGACCACTATTTACCTGCTGTTGCTTGCTCAGCCAATCTCCTTGCAGGTTCCTGTCTGTATGTCAGCAGAAATATATAGCACATATCAGTGATTCACTACATATCCCAGGCTGCTTTACAGCACAAACAGGAACTCCAGAGTTTAAATTAAATATTTTGGCCAAAAACAAATCATTTTAAATGTTATGCTAATGTAATCTGTGTTTGGAGGGTGTAAACCGTAATTTGCATCTGTCAGAAATTATAAGAGATTTTGCTGAATTCAATGTAAGTTTTTAAATGTTTATTTTTGGGATTTTTTTTCACGCAAAAAATGTTTGCATAGACTACTAATTCTCCTTTATCAAATGCATTCATAATCCAGCTCACTTAGATATGCCTTTAATAAGCTTCATAAGCTGGTTCACTGATACTCTAATGGCACCACAAATTTTGGTGAAATTTGCCCTTTAAGTAGAGTTTTTGGAAAATATGTAAAAATCAAAAACCAAAAACAACATTAGCGGCACCATAAACATGCCTTAATTTCATCTAGAGATGATGGGCTTGTAGCCTAAAATAGACTACTTGTATTTGTTTGCATCTAAACAATATGCTTAAAAGCTTTGTTTGTACTCATTGAAACCTTCCAAATAGTCCCAACAAAGCTCCACTGCCAAAAGCTCATGCACATAGTGTTTCTATTGGTACTATATGTACTAGCCAATCATTGTCTGTCTCTTAACAGTTTTTGTTTAATGCTGTTAATAGACGATCTGTGATAGGTTAGTACAACAGTAAAACTGTGCAAGAATTACAGGGGGCTGATCTTTGCAAGGACTGTTTGGAAGGGTTCAATGAGCTTTTTAGCACTTGTTAATAAAATGATAGTTAGATATAAAAAAACACACACTTAGGGAATTTATTTTAATATTAAAAACAGGGAAACTCCATATCCCTTTAAAACTGAATATATAAATTACAAATTATTGGATGCATTCCCTTATCCAAATCATCATGAATGCCACTTTTTTTGCAAACTATTTTAATTTCCCTTTTTATTAAACAATATAGAAAAGTTTTAAATATTCCAATTGTGAAGTGTGATTTACAACTTTTAATTTTAACCTAGATCTATTGCGTGGGGATTTAATATATAATTTTATCAAAAATATTTTGATGCTTGTTCTAAAATCACATTTAGGATATTATTATGTATTCTGATTTCATCTACTTGCAGTATGAATAATGTTAAATGTGAGGAAAACATGTGTTATCATTTTTACATAGTATTTAGTTTTTACATAAATTCCCTACATTGCTACACTAAAAGTTCTTTCTCAAGATCTACTAAAAAAAAATACATAGTATTTGAGGTTGAATAATGACTTTTAGTCCATCAAGTACAACCATTTTTTATCTTTTCTGATCCTTTTAATATGTGTACTATTTGTTAAAAATTGTTAATTGATCCAGAGGAAGCAAACAGAATTAAAAAAACAATTGAAACTTTGCCAATTGTCCCATGAGGGAAAAAAAAGCAAATTTCCTTCCTGACCCCAGAGATACTAGGATAATCTTGAATGCTCACTTTATTGAAAAATATATCTAACCCCTTTTTAAAGTTATCTATCAAATCCGCTGCCATCACCTCCTTTGGTAGAGAATTCCACAGTTTAACCACCCTAACTGTGAAGAACCCTTTTCTTTTTTTAAGGTGAAATCTTTTTTTCCCTCTAACCTCAAAGGATGTCCTCTTGTCAGTTGAAAATTTCTTGGTACAAAAAGTTCACTTGACAAAGCCTCATACTGACCCTGGATGTATTTATATAAGGTAATCATATCCCCTCGTAGACGCCTTTTTTCTGGTTAGATTTTCTTCATAACTAAGATCCTCCATTCCCCTTATTAGTTTTGTTGCCCTTCTCTGTACTTTTTCTAGCTCTAAACTGTCCTTTTCATGAAGTGGTGCCCAAAATTTCCATCCATATTCCAAATGAGGGCGTACTAGGGATTTGTATAGTGGCAGAATTATATTTGCTTCCCTGGCTTCTATACCCTTCGTAATACATGCTAATATTTTACTTGCCTTTGCAGCTGCTGCTTGGCTTTGAGCGCTGTTACCTAGGTGGTTGTCCACAAGCTCCCAAATCCCTTTCAATATCGGATACTCCTAGATTTGCTCCATTAAGATGATAAATTGCATGGCTATTTTTCCTTCCCAAATGCATAACTTTACATTTTTTTCATATTAAATCTAATCTGCCATTTAGTCACCCATTTCTCTAATTTATGCAAATCCCTTTGGAGGGAAAGTACATAATTATCTGATTTAATTACCTTCCACAACTGTCATCAGCACGTCATTAATAAATATGTTAAAAAGGAGAGGACCTAATACTGAACCTTGAGGAACCCCACTTACCACATTAGTCCAATCGGAGTATGTTCCATTTACAACAACCCTTTGCTTCCTGTCTTTTAGCCAGCTCTCAATCCATGAGCAGATATTTACTGCAATTCCTGTATCCCTTAGTTTGCACAATAGTCTCCCATGTGGCACTGTATCAAAAGCCTTTGCAAAATCCAAAAAGACTACATCCACTGAGTTGCCCTGAGCCAAGTTCCTACTTACCTTCTCATAGAAACTAATTAGATTTGTCTGACATGACATATCTTTTATAAATCTGTGTTGACTCCTATTAATAATCCTGTTCAAATAGACATATTCTTGTATATTATCCCTTATTAACCCTTCTAAAAGCTTTTCCACTACAGATGTGAGTCTTACAGGTATATAATTCCCCGGATTTGCTCTTGCTCCCTTCTTAAATATAGGTATTACCTCTGCTTTTCTCCAGTCATCTGGTAGAGACCCTGTGTTGAGTGAATCTTTAAAAATTAAATATAATGGTTTGGCTACTACAGAACCCAGCTCCCTCAGTACCCTTGGATGTATCCCATGAGGACCCGGGGCATTATTAACATTTATTTTCTCCAACATCTTTTTGATTTTTTCCTACGTTAACCAATTATTTGGCAAAGGTAGTGTAGCCCCATTATGTTGCAGTGTCCCAACCATAAATGTAATGTAGAGTTTTTGTTGGCCCCTTACAACTCTGTTTTTTGTATTCAATCTCAAATGAGACTGTGTTGTGATCACTGTTCCCCATGGGTTCCCCTATTTTAACATTGGATACTATATCAATATTATTTGTGATGAGTAAATCCAAGATGGCCCCGTTTCTAGTCGGCTCTTATATAACCTGGGCCAGATAATGATCCCTGGGTGTACTCAAGAACCTTCTCCACTTTAGATGAACTTGTCTCATTTATTCAGTTTATTTCAGGGTAGTTAAAATCTCCCATTATTAGAACTTGCCCGTGCTTAGCTGCATTTCCAATCTGTAACAATAATTGTATTTCCTCACTTTTAGCTATATTTGGGGGGTTTATAGCATACTCCTACTAATATTCTTTTGGAATTTGCTGCTTCTCTATTTAACTCTACCCACAAACATTCAGCTTTATCACTAGGTCCACCATAAATATCTTCTCTGACTATAGGCTTAAACTCAGGCTTATCATACAGACAAATCCTTCCTACTCTTTTACAAGTGCCTCTATCTTTCCTAAATATGTTATAACCATCCAGATTAACAGTCCAGTCATGAGATTCATCCCACCATGTCTCAGTAATGCCTAATTAAGCCCCATTTTTCTTGTACCGCTAATAATTCTAGCTCGCCCATTTTCCCAGGCAAACTTCTTGCGTTAGCAAGAATACACTTTATGTTGATATGGCTCTGCCGTTGTGAAGTGCTTGCCACTGTATTTGAGGCCACTATTAATACCTTCCTACTGTCTATTGTAACCCTCCTCCCTTCTCCTCCGTCATGTGTAGATAATTCATGCCTTTCCCCCTCTACCCTTTCTACCCCAATACTTCTATATAGTCCCTCCACCCACCTACTAGTTTAAAAAACTCCCCCAGCTGTAAGTAATTTCCCTGTGAAAAATATGTGATTTGAAACCTACAAATCTTACTTTTTGTAATTCAGGAAAGGGTGCATTGTTTTTTTTTTGCATCTGTATTCATGGAAGAGTAGGTTGCCAGTTCCTTCTGCAGTGGGCCACAGCATACAGCTCCTGTATTCCATACTACCTGTAATACTAATGTCTCTTTCATGTATATATATTGTTAGAAATACTAATCTCTGCATCGCGGGGATCACTGCGGTTTTTGGACTCATACTCATTGCCCATTTCCCAGAGTGCACTGCAAACACTGTATTTCTTCAGATTCTGAGCAGGATATATGTTTATTAGTGGGTTTTTAGAAATGCACATTTAGACACAAATGCACAATTTTTCTTGCGTTACTCGATGTAGTGGAGGGGCTCGCAATGTTTTGTCCACCAAATTGTCCAAGAACTAGTCCCAGTGATGTAGAGCAGTGCTGTGTATGGTAGGGTTACTGTCTCGTATATACTTTGAAGGAGCCATGTTTAGAATGGTTTTGGATTAAGGAGTGAATATGTATAGTGGTCTCATTTGCATGTCCCGGCCCAGTTTTCCAGAGTCCCAAACACTGTATTTTGTGAGATTCTGAGCAGGAAATATATTTAATAACCTATTTTTAGATTTGCAAACGTACAAACTGTTTTTATCTGTACGCTATACCGTGGAGGATTTCTTTCATTGCTTTGGCACTCAATAAGCTAAATTAAATTGTGGTTGACACTCTTACCTATTAAAGACCACATATACACATTTTATGTGGTTATAGTACAGTCGTATACAGCTGAATAAGTCATTTTTTAACTACCTGTATTTTAATCCACTGCCAGTAATGTTATGGCACGGTGGGGGGGGGGTCCCATATTTTTGCACAGAGTGTGGGTCCCATATTTTTGAGCCAGCCCCAGTCTCTAGGATGGAGCTTACTTTATGTGGGTGGGGTCTCCATAATGAACTTATTGACCTGGAGGAGGTGGCGTGCCATCCACAGCCCAGGTTACGTGGCACAAGGCACTGGCACATTTCTGATTTTGCTCCATGATTTTATTTTATACACATTCATTTTGTCACATTGACTTGTAGAGGCCAGAGGTGGAGGCCCAGAGGAGAGACCACCAGGGAGGATGATGGCAGCGCCACCCTAGTAAGGAGTCAAGACCAACGTCCTGGTCAGATGCAAACACTTAGGGACATGGGAGGTTTCTAGATTTACCTAGGCATGCAATATATCTTTGTACTTGTTACTTTTATTTAGTTTGTTTTATTAAGAAGTAATTAAAGTTCTATATTTACTGCAGTGTATGCAGATACAGACTCTGCACAGAGTAGTGTCCTATCCTATCAACGACCACATCTCAGCAGCATGTTTTCTGAGACGTGGTCCCTGATAGGCTAGGACACTCCACTCCACACCAAGCCTTACACTGCAGTGGACAGACACATACAGGGACTATTTGTTTGATTTTAGGCAGTAAAAACTGAGATTTTAAGCACTTTTGAATAAAATGTGATTTATAAAGGTAAATAAATACATAGGTATATTTGCTGTTGTTCAGTCATTCAGTCGTGCCTGACTCTCTGTGACCCTATGGACCACAGCACGCCATAAGATTTTCTTGGCTAAGATACTGGAGTGGGCGCCAGTTCCTTCTGCAGTGGATTTGTCTGAACTCTCTGCTATGACCTGCCCATCTTTGGTGACCCTACATGGTACAGCTCACAGCTTCGTTGAGGTACACAAGCCCCTTCATCATGACAAGGTCGTGACCCAGAAGAGCATAGGCATATTACACACTGAATTACATCCAGAAACCTTCCATATCCTTTAAATGCCCAGCATTACTGACATATACATCCCCAGAACATATATAAGAGCACAAGGAAGGTAACATTACACATCTTACAGGACTTTCCAGTTACTTGGCTAGAATCTGATTGCACTGAATCTGCTTTGACATAATCCGTGAAGACTGTGTAAGATTGGAACTTACTATATTGGGAAGATCTATTCCTAAGAAACGTGTCGTGTCACCAGATCCATAAAAGGTGACGATAAGACCAAATAAAAAAAGGGATTCTTGGAAGAAAATGCTGAGCGAGCAAAATATCTGAACCACATCGCAATGGTTCTATATATGACCTGTAGTTATATTGTTCACGTCCCTCCTCATCATATCGCCCCTTTATTTTCAATGATGGAGGTAAGACTATCATGGCAGCGGCAGGTAAGTCTGTACCTTTAATACCGGAGCTGAGTTTCTCTTGTTGTCATATTATAAACTAATTACTATTAAAGTAATAGATTTTTGCCTTGGAACATGTTTATCTAGTCCCAAGTGGGATGCTAATGCTGACACTTTCGTCTCAAGCAGCGAGTGATAAAACTTTGTGTAATATACCATTTGTGTGAATAAATCTTAAAGGTTTTCATCAAATAATATAAGAGTCGTCATAAATCAGGCTTCATTTTAAACGAGTTATTCCTGGTCCCCTCCTGATTAAAATAGGATTTTGGAAATTCAGTGTCATATTCACTTTATGTTGATAAGCTTGATGATAACACTGAGGTCTAAGAGGTTTCTGCAAGCTGGGCTCCCCCTACTGGTAAAGGAGAGCGGTGCAGCTCTAAAGACAGAGTTCCACTGAGATGACTTACAAAAATACATTTTGTTATTTGTATATTAGTGTCAAGCATTTGGGTGACATGCTGGGGCGTAGGAGCCAGAATAAGAGTTCATTGTGCACAGGCCGTAAAATAGCTTATATATACGTACATACAGCTTTAATGTAAAGGCTTCTATCGCTCTTTTGCCCACCATATATTAAATGATTGTTGTGGTATACTACCTACTCATAAGATCCACAACACAAGCTGAGATCCCGCTCCATGCTGATGATAGCCAGTAAGCTTGAAACAGCTGTACATGGATAGGATTCTCGGCTTGGGTACAATCCAGCCTTGGCTTTGCATTAAAGCTGTGTAATACAGCATGCACAAGCTTAAAGGAAGCCATCTTTGAAAATGGCTATGGATTAAATAGCGAGGCATTTGTGGGCACTGCTCAGCTTCCCAGAATGCAGTGTAATAACTGTATTTCTCGGAATTCTGCTGGAAGCAGGTTTTTTAATTGTTTTAGACATTCAAATGTGAACACAGATGTACTATTTATTTACTGTACTACTGTATGGTGGTGGGCTTCTATCGCTCTTTTGCCCACCATATATTAAATGATTGTTATAAATATATATCCGTAGAGGATGTTGCTGGAAAGGGGAGTGCGCACGTCCTGGAGCTATGCTGCAGGCAGAGGAGCTTCACTCAGGCAGGAGGTAAGGGTAGGAGAGCCGCTGTAGAAAGGAGTCTTAGGAAGGTTTACTGTTATGGGAAGAGTTCTTCAGGACGGGAGTAGTTATAGGAGGAGGTCTGTGGGAGGAGTGATTTGGTCCCAGGGGGCCCAGCACAAAATATTTTTTACAAACCCCCGAGGAGGGGCCCCAAACTTTTTTTTGCACCAGGGCCCTCCATTTTTTAGCGCCGCCATTGAACAGATAACAATGTCGCCATCACTATCCTCATTAGAATATATGTGCTCGTGTATGATTACTGACGTATATCTTTTAGAAAATGGAAAAGCATATTGTAACACTCATGTTTTTAATTTTGGTCTTACGGGAAATTGTATAAAACTTAACTTTTATGAAACTAAAAGAAAGATTCTGAATTGATAACTATGTATTTGTATTAATGACTGCTTCTAGAAAATTTGTGTCGGCAAGATGTGAGTTTCACAGGAAAATAGTACCAAGTTACATAGTAATTGCGCTTGAAATCATACATTCATTTTAATTTATTCTAACATTTCCATGTACAATATTTATTATTCACTCCAAGTCAGTTTATATAAATGTTATAAATACATTGTCACCAACCAATAAGCACCTTTACAATAAATAGCTTATTGTTACAATTTCACTTTTCTGTATCACCAAATAATGTTATAGTGCCTCAGTAATCAAGATGCCCAAGTAAAATATAACTTCTTGTAAGATATCATTAATAGTGATATTTTAGGGAGACACGATAATAATTGGGCACAAAGGATTAATAATATAGATTGTGTTACACTTTGTATATATTCAGTCAATATGTGCCCCTAGTCTCTGGAACTCCTTGCCTCGCTCCATCAGATTATCCTCTTGCCTCAAAACATTTAAAACCTCACTTAAAACACATCTCTTTAAAGAAGCGTATCACCTTCCCCCCTAACACGCTTATCACCTCTCTCTCCCTCTTTACCACTCACTATACCTTAGATTGCAAGTCTGCGGGTTTCTATCCTAAGTACTTTGGGAATTCACCATGGACATTGGATTCCGAGCTCAAAGACATGCCCCTCCTTGCTTTGCTATATTTTAATTAGTGTTTATCTTTGTCTGAACTTAACTAATGTCGCGTTATAAATGAACTATAATAATAATAATATATTGCGTTGACAAATTAAACACTGCATATATTTACTATGTTTATTCTTTTTTTGACTTGTTTTGTCTGTAAAGTGACTTCCTTTGTCTAAGAACGAGAAGGCGCATACAACGTGCCCATTCTGTTTATATGGGTGGCTTTAGGATTACCATGGGGTGCCTAAACACCCAATGGCATTGCCAGTTCTGCAATTTTGTTTTTGTATCATAGGAAATTCAAAGAAAGTAAAATAGAGACACTTGATGATTGTGACATAATTTTATCATTTAATTGGGCAAAATGTACCTGCATTATTCTATTGTCCTATTCTTCAAGTTCTTATTGAGGTTTTTAGTGGGAACCAGATAGTCAGGATTAAATATCAGAAGGAAATTGAGAGACAGGAACATAAAAAAAGAAGAAAAAAAAAAGAATAATAATTAGTGAAAGTAGAAACAGGTGTGAAAGTACAAACATTATTTAAGGGGGTTGAGGAGGGAGGATGAGGATGGGGGGTTGTGGAGGGAGGTTGAGGAGGGGGGTTGAGGAGGGAGGTTTGAGGAGGGGGTTGAGGATGGGGGGGTTGAGGAGGGAGGATGAGGAGGGAGGTTGAGTATGAGGAGGGAGGTTGAGGAGGGGGTTGAGGATGAGGAGGGAGGATGAGGATGAGGAGTGGGGTCGAGGAGGGAGGTTGAGAATGAGGAGGGGGGTTGAGGAGGGTGATAAGGGAGGGGGGAAGAGACACAGGGAAGGGAGAAGTTGGAAGAGACACAGGGAAGGGAGAGGGGAGAAGAGACACAGGAGACACAGGGGGCAGCACATTTCCCACTCTCGGCTTATACTCGAGTCACTCATTTTACCCAGTATTTTGTGGTAAAATAGGTGCCTCGGCTTATACTCGAGTATATACGGTACTCTTATATTTTAGATGTATTTGCCCACCCTTGTATGCATACGTGCTTATGTATATTCCCAAAAGTCTATCTGTTGGCGCAACATACATTGGGGATACTGGGATATTTTCGCACCATATTATGAGCTTTAAGAAAACATTCTGGAATCGCCTACTTCATACATGAGATATGTGTCATAATCAGTGAGGTAACAAAGGATAATCACTATATAATAAGCTGTGCGGGGAGGGCAGGTCATTCACAGAGGGAAGATCAACAGCTGAACATTTGAATAGCTGGCGGTCTATGTCCCATACAAAGGAGCCTTAAGAAGACTTAAATGAAGACAACTTTAACTTGTACCCTGAGATTGATGGGGACTGAGGGTATTCAGTATATATTTGAGTGAGTATAGACATAGCTTCAGTACATATAGGTATTAGTATAGTCTGGATATGATGTGAGTACAGACATAAAGCTGTGTAGACCGTGCCTCGGTATGTATGGTGGTTTGGACCTTGCGTCAGTGAATGTGACTCCTTACTCTAAGTTATGTACTATTTTGGAGAATTGATTTATGTGAGGAGAGTTGCATCCCACCAGGATAAAAGTATCAAACTTGGACCATTGTTCACACTAGAGGCATCATTCAATTGCGGTTTGGCCAATTACATAGGGCTCTATATAAGCACATAACATATTTTTTACAGAAGTTGTTAGTTAGTGAACTTCTATCCAAAAACAAGGTCTTCAGTAACTAAAAACTTCTGTAAAAAAATATGTTATGTGCTTATATAGAGCCCTATGTAATTGGCCAAACCGCAATTGAATGAGGCCCTTGGAATGTAAGACTCCTATGTCCCAATAGATGACTTCAAAGATTAGTAACTATACACTATAAGAACTAAAGCCATCTGGGACATGAATATTCATATTTAATATATATATATTATTGCTGTATATTAAACTTGATTAATCTGTTTTTTTCACAATTAACACAATTCAACTTTTTAATCGTAGTTTAATATTTTAATGCACAGGGCGTGGTTTTGTGTGTTCCTGATGTTCTTAAAAATAGCAGAAAAGAATAAGCAAATAATCCAACAAATAATTCAGTTCGGTATTAACATGCCTGTACTCTCCCCTATATCAAAGTAATATCCACTCCAGTATTTGTGCTGGTGCAAGTCTCGTTTGTGGTAACCCTCGTACATTTTCTATCGCTATGGGTTGTGTACATATATACGTATTCGGATGCTCTTAAACAGGAATTTAATTTATTAACACAACTTGCAAGGTCACTGCAAGACATTGATCTGAAAACATCTCCCAGTTCTCTTGTACAATAAGATAAGCTGGTTACCTTGAGAAGCTGTCCTTTAGGAAGATAACACATCCTTCACCTTTGACTGTTTATACAAAAAGAACAATAAAAAAACAAACTGAAATTGAGTAGTCTCTTCTCACTATTGTTGTTCAGTCCTTCAGTCATGACCAACTCTCGGTGACCAGGCACATCTGTCTATCTTTTGGTCATGCTTATCCATATGGTTTTCTTGGAAAATATACTGGAGTGGCTTTCCAGTTTCTTCTCCAGTGGGCCGTGATTTGTCTGACTTTTCTGTTATGACCTGCCCATCTTTGGTGACCCTACAAGGCATAGCTCACAGCCTTATTAAAGTACGACAAGGTAGCGATCCAAAAAGGGGTATTAAATATATACCAATAAAACAATTTTCTAAGTAACATAACCTGCCCTTATCTACTAATACAACACAATTTATTTTACTTGGCAATTTAAAATAATTTTTGTTAAAAATAAAAATAGTATTATTGTTGTTGTTCAGTCATGTCCAACTCTCTGTGACGCTATGGATTGCAGCACGTCAGGTAAATCGGTCAGCCACTGCCCTTCTGAGCTAATTTTCTTTGCTTCAAAATGACCTTTGTTGATAATGTAATATCTTTACTTTTTACTAGCTTGTCCACGCTTGCCATAGCTTTCCACCCCAGAAGCAAATGGCTTTATATTTCCTGGCCACAGTCCCCATCTGAAGAGATCTTGGAGCCGAGGAAATTAAAATCTGTCACTTCTTCCCCGTCTATTTGCCAGGAAGGGAGATTGCCACGATCTTGATCTTTCAACGTTGGGCAGCAGGACAGCTTTTGCAGTCTCTTCTTTTACCCTCATCAATAGGTCCTTTAGCTCCCCCTCACTTTTAGCCATCATGTTAGTATTATCAGCGTTTCTGAGGTTGATTCCGGCTTTGGACTCATCCAGTCCGGCCTTATGCATAATGTACTCTGCATATAAGGTGAATAAATAAGGTGACAATATACAACCTTGTCACACTCCATTTCCTACCATGAACCGTTCTGTTCCATTTTCGGTTCTGACCGTGGCTTCTTAGGAAGTGAATGATGAGATTGATAGAGGATGAAAGAGAAGGGAATCCTGTTGCTTTAAAACAGATGTAATTTTACCTGGGTAGAAAAAAGTTAGGAAGATGTTTTATGATTCAGTAGGTGGCAGAATGGATCTGATAGTTTAACCTGTAAATGGGGATGTTGGGTGATTGTGCTTGTTACTGTTCATGAAAGTGCAACATGTATGGTTCAATAGGAGCAACGGAGTTACTTGAGTCTTGGAGGTGATGGGTCGGGAAGGTAATAATCTATGGGGAAGAACCTCTTATTGTTACCATCACATAATGCTTCATCACCATCATCATCATTTACATTAGATATCTGCTCCAGACCATATGGAATATTTTTGTTGGTACATATTATGATTTAGGCACCATTTTTAATTTTCTCTACCTGCTCTTTTCCACTGCATAGATCATGTAAGGAAACAGAAAGCGTACACCCCTGTGGTCCAACGTGTAGCACGTAAGCCCTTACGTGCTACACGTTGGACCACAGGGGTGTACGCTTTCTGTTTCCTTACATGATCTATGCAGTGGAAAACAGCAGTTCCCATTCCCATTCATTCCCATTCATTCCTATTCATTCCCGTAACATGGGGAGGCTGCGTCCAACGCGTCAGTAGACCATAACATTTAAATGTCTTTGGAGAAGGTTAATATCTGCTTATAAGACTGAAATTTTTTTCTTAGCATAATTGCATTTCAGTGAGCTAGTGCCAGATTTTTATCACGTATATTAGAAAGAGCTTCTGCTCGGCCTCAACAACGCGATAAAGGAAATCTCTCATAAGCTGTTAATGAGTCAGAAATACATTTTCTTCTTGACTGTTTTTTTCCATCACCCTCTGAAGGTGACTGAATATATCTTCCTCTGAGCAAGATTCAGAAACTCTGGGTGATACTTGCTTATAACTTAATTTATCAATTCTGCGCTCATTTAAGTTAAAATGTGTTTATAAAGCAAGTAAAAGAGACTTTATTATGTTATGAGGGGAAGGGGTCAAATTCGTTATAGTTGTCCACTGCACAAAAAATCATATAAAATCACAATATACACAATAATCTTTTTTTTAAATTAGTTTTATACTACCAGGACTGACCCAAACTAATAGGTGACATATGATGGCCTCATTTGCCACCCTATAACATGACAAGCCCGTGGCCAGGCAGCCCTCATTTGCCACCCTATAACATGACAAGCCCATGGCCAGGTAGCCCTCATTTGCCATCCTATAATATGACAAGCCCGTGGCCGGTCAACCCTCATTTGCCACCCTATAATATGACAAGCCCGTAGCCAGGCAGCCCTTATTTGCCACCCTATAATATGACAAGCCCATGGCCAGGCAGTCCTCATTTGCCACCCTATAATATGACAAGCCCATGGCCAGGCAGCCCTCATTTGCCACCCTATAATATGACAAGCCCATGGCCAGGCAGCCCTCATTTGCCATCCTATAATATGACAAGCCCATGGCCTGGCCAGCCCTTATTTGCCATCCTACAATAAGACAAGCCCATGGCCAGGCAGCCCTCATTTGCCATCCTATAATATGACAAGCCCATGGTCAGGCAGCCCTCATCTGCCACCCTATAATATGACAAGCCCATGGCCAGGCAGCCCTTATTTGCCATCCTACAATAAGACAAGCCCATGGCCAGGCAGCCCTCATTTGCCATCCTATAATATGACAAGCCCATGGCCAGGCAGCCTTCATTTACCTCCCTATATTATGACAAGCCCATGGCCAGGCAGCCCTCATTTGCCACCCTATAATATGACAAGCCCATGGCCAGGCAGCCCTTATTTGCCATCCTACAATAAGACAAGCCCATGGCCAGGCAGCCCTCATTTGCCATCCTATAATATGACAAGCCCATGGCCAGGCAGCCATTATTTGCCATCCTGTAATATACAAGCCCATGGCCAGGCAGCCATTATTTGCCATCCTATAATATGACAAGCCCATGGCCAGGCAGCCATTATTTGCCATCCTATAATATGACAAGCCCATGGCCAGGCAGCCCTCATTTGCCATCCTATAATATGACAAGCCCGTGGCCAGGCAGCCTTCATTTGCCATCCTATAATATGACAAGCCCGTGGCCAGGCAGCCCTTATTTGCCACCCTATAATATGACAAGCCCGTAGCCAGGCAGCCCTCATTTGCCATCCTATAATATGACAAGCCCATGGCCAGGCAGCCCTCATTTGCCACCCTATAATATGACAAGCCCATGGCCTGGCCAGCCCTCATCTGCCACCCTATAATATGACAAGCCCATGGCCAGGCAGTCCTCATTTGCCACCCTATAATATGACAAGCCCATGGCCAAGCAGCCCTCATTTGCCACCCTATAATATGACAAGCCCATGGCCAGGCAGCCCTCATTTCCCATCCTATAATATGACAAGCCCATGGCCTGGCCAGCCCTTATTTGCCATCCTACAATAAGACAAGCCCATGGCCAGGCAGCCCTCATTTGCCACCCTATAATATGACAAGCCCGTGGCCAGGCAGTCCTTATTTGCCATCCTATAATATGAAAAGCCCATGGCCAGGCAGCCCTCATTTGCCATCCTATAATATGACAAGCCCATGGCCAGGCAGCCCTCATTTGCCATCCTATAATATGACAAGCCCATGGCCAGGCAGCCATTATTTGCCATCCTATAATGTGACAAGCCCATGGCCATACAGCCCTTATTTGCCATCCTATAATATGACAAGCCCGTGGCCTGGCCAGCCCTCATTTGCCACCCTATAATATGACAAGCCCATGGCCATGCAGCCCTCATTTTCCACCCTATAATATGACAAGCCCATGGCCAGGCAGCCATTATTTGCCATCCTATAATATGACAAGCCCGTGGCCTGGCCAGCCCTCATTTGCCACCCTATAATATGACAAGCCCATGGCCATGCAGCCCTCATTTGCCACCCTATAATATGACAAGCCCATGGCCATGCAGCCCTCATTTGCCACCCTATAATATGACAAGCCCATGGCCATGCAGCCCTCATTTGCCACCCTATAATATGACAAGCCCATGGCCAGACAGCCCTCATTTGCCACCCTATAATATGACAAGCCCATGGTCAGGCAGCCCTCATTTGCCACCCTATAATATGACAAGCCCATGGTCAGGCAGCCCTTATTTGCCATCCTACAATAAGACAAGCCCATGGCCAGGCAGCCCTCATTTGCCATCCTATAATATGACAAGCCCATGGCCAGGCAGCCATTATTTGCCACCCTATAATATGAGAAGCCCATGGCCAGGCAGCCCTCATTTGCCATCCTATAATATGACAAGCCCATGGCCATGCAGCCCTCATTTGCCACCCTATAATATGACAAGCCCATGGCCAGACAGCCCTCATTTGCCACCCTATATTATGACAAGCCCATGGCCAGGCAGCCCTCATTTGCCATCCTATAATATGACAAGCTCATGGCCAGGCAGCCCTTATTTGCCATCCTACAATAAGACAAGCCCATGGCCAGGCAGCCCTCATTTGCCACCCTATAATATGACAAGCCCATGGCCAGGCAGCCATTATTTGCCATCCTATAATGTGACAAGCCCATGGCCAGGCAGCCCTCAATTGCCATCCTATAATATGACAAGCCCATGGCCAGGCAGCCCTCATTTGCCATCCTATAATATGACAAGCCCATGGCCAGGCAGCCCTCATTTGCCACCCTATAATATGACAAGCCCATGGCCAGGCAGCCCTCATTTGCCATCCTATAATATGACAAGCCCATGGCCAGGCAGCCCTCATTTGCCACCCTATAATATGACAAGCCCATGGCCAGGCCAGCCCTCATCTGCCACCCTATAATATGACAAGCCCATGGCCAGACAGCGCTCATTTGCCATCCTATAATATGACAAGTCCATGGCCAGGCAGCCCTCATTTGCCATCCTATAATATGACAAGCCCATGGCCTGGCAGCCATTATTTGCCACCCTATAATATGACAAGCCCATGGCCAGGCAGTCCTCATTTGCCACCCTATAATATGACAAGCCCATGGCCAGGCAGCCCTCATTTGCCACCCTATAATATGACAAGCCCATGGCCAGGCAGCCCTCATTTGCCATCCTATAATATGACAAGCCCATGGCCTGGCCAGCCCTTATTTGCCATCCTACAATAAGACAAGCCCATGGCCAGGCAGCCCTCATTTGCCACCCTATAATATGACAAGCCTGTGGCCAGGCAGTCCTTATTTGCCATCCTATAATATGAAAAGCCCATGGCCAGGCAGCCCTCATTTGCCATCCTATAATATGACAAGCCCATGGCCAGGCAGCCCTCATTTGCCATCCTATAATATGACAAGCCCATGGCCAGGCAGCCCTCATTTGCCATCCTATAATATGACAAGCCCATGGCCAGGCAGCCATTATTTGCCATCCTATAATGTGACAAGCCCATGGCCAGGCAGCCCTCATTTGCCATCCTATAATATGACAAGCCCGTGGCCTGGCCAGCCCTCATTTGCCACCCTATAATATGACAAGCCCATGGCCATGCAGCCCTCATTTGCCACCCTATAATATGACAAGCCCATGGCCATGCAGCCCTCATTTGCCACCCTATAATATGACAAGCCCATGGCCATGCAGCCCTCATTTGCCACCCTATAATATGACAAGCCCATGGCCAGGCAGCCCTTATTTGCCACCCTATATTATGACAAGCCCATGGCCAGGCAGCCCTCATTTGCCACCCTATAATATGACAAGCCCATGGCCAGGCAGCCCTTATTTGCCATCCTACAATAAGACAAGCCCATGGCCAGGCAGCCCTCATTTGCCACCCTATAATATGACAAGCCCATGGCCAGGCAGACATTATTTGCCATCCTATAATATGACAAGCCCGTGGCCTGGCCAGCCCTCATTTGCCACCCTATAATATGACAAGCCAATGGCCAGGCAGACATTATTTGCCATACTATAATATGACAAGCCCGTGGCCAGGCAGCCCTCATTTGCCACCCTATAATATGACAAGCCCATGGCCATGCAGCCCTCATTTGCCACCCTATAAGATGACAAGCCCATGGCCATGCAGCCCTCATTTGCCACCCTATAATATGACAAGCCCATGGCCAGGCAGCCATTATTTGCCACCCTATATTATGACTAGCAATATAGTTAGTGCCCTATATACCCCACCATTACTATAATATTTTTACTAGTAGAACAGACGGTTCTCCAGTGTCGTGGTTATAGGAACTTGGGGGAGGGTATTGGGGGGAGGGGGACAAGGGGGAGACCCCCCCATCTTATTCTGGCTCCTACACCCCTGTCCAGTGATATCCAAATGTACACAGGTAAACAGAGGTTGTTTGTGGCCTGAAAATGCAGCTGCTGCTGTACACTTTAGTGTAGTTTATTGCATTAAATCAGCCAATTTGGATGGATATGGCTACAGCTTAATTTGCTACTGAATCTTTGTGTTGGTCACTCATTTTTGTCCGGGACCTCATGGACCGTACACATCTTTATGTCCACCATGGTCATGCTGATCCACTATTCATGTCAGAGATGCCAGAGTGGGTTGCCAGTTCCTTCTCCAGTGGGCCACAGCATACAGCTCCTGATATTCATAGGTGGTCTCCCATCCAAGTACCGACCAGGCCCAACCTTGCTTTGCTTCAGGGTTGTGTGACTTCTTGGTCCCCTGACTGGAATTGAACCCAGGTCACAGCAGCAATGTCACTGAGTCCTAACCACTGGACCACCAGGGAACCTGTGCATATACTTAACATCCTCTATATATATAAACCATAATTTGTATTATGATTTTTAGAAAAATGACTTTCCATAAATAATTAAGAAGTTGCATGTAATTTGTATAATGTTATTCCTTCTGGAAATTATGACAATTTAGAGAATATAATGAAAACTGCAATCACAATGGCTTCTGAGGCACTATGAAGCTTAGTCAATCTAGCCCAATGTCTTAAAGTATTAATGGCATACACATCGGTTTTTGAAGAAACTGACATTTTCTATATTTTCTTAGCAAATTTAAAGAAAATCATTTCAACTTTTCACTAAAGAACATTATGGGGTTCCCCAAAAACTATAAACAGTTAGAAGTCACTTTTGTTTTCTAAACACTAAAATTGTTCTGAAACTATGATAAATGTATATTTGTACTAAGCAGTGTGTCTTTCTCCTTAATTAAGGAATTCATCTTAGAAGACTTCATTATGCACATCATTTTTATGCGTGTAGTGGAACATCTGGCACAATTTGGATCCACTAAAACACGGATGAGTATGGAGGGGGAAATAAATCACACGACTGTCTCCATTATTCACTTCAGATCAAAAGGGGAAAGTTCATCAACATCAAAGGTACGATTAACCCGTAGTGGATGGAAGTGCCCGGAAGAATATCATTACTACGGCCATTTTTTTATTTTTTCACTTTTTTTTATTTGGCCATACTAAGTATTACTGTATTTAGCATTGTTTTTATGTGCTATTAGTATCACAGTCTGTTTGTCTCTTTGGTGGCCAAACAATGGGCCTCATTCTCATTCAATCGAGAAATAGTAGCTTACGGAAGCCCGTAATGTAGCCCGTAAACTAATTTGAATCCCTGCGGTTGTCACAATCGTAACTTACAACCCAGCTGAGCCTTTGATCCTTCAAGACCACAAGAATTACGATGGCTAAAATCGCAAAGCGCTATTCAATCGTTACAATTCCTCAAGCCCGCAAATATTCTCACTCCAGTAAATGTCAAATGTAGAAGAAAATCCTACGAGTGCCAGATAGGACCCACAACGGGGTGAAACAACTGTTCATAGTACTGTAAATGCAAATAATAAATCACTACTGCACTGTAAATGACGAGGAAAGCGATGATAGACATAAGAATGAATCGCACAACAGTCTCAAGCTCGTAAATCTGCAATAACATTTTTTTTTTTATATGTGTCATTTCGGTGTTATATCAATCTCTGGAATCAATGAGTTAATACTTATCAGGCCACCCACAAGGACTAGAACATTTCCATCATTTTATTAATTTTATTTTGTACATTGTCTGCCCCTAAATGCAAATTGATTGACATGTAACCTCCATTTTTTACTGACCTAATGATGACGGTCTCATTTTCTATTGGCTGTTTCTAAATGGGTAGTTACGGCCTTGCTTAATTGATCATGGTCACGCTCTGAAATGCTACATACGAGTGCATGGCTTACGGTTTCGGCTTTCGGCACGTAACTTGCTGGCTTGTTCAATTGAATCGCTCCGTAATTGTAGCAGAGTTCAAGCCCGCAGCACGCCCGTAACAGCCTGTATACCTTGCAATTGAATGAGGCCCAATGTCTCCCAATGTTATCATGCTGGTATGAAACTCTCTGAATGGCAAGTTAGCATACTGAGCCAAGACAAGACATATAATACTAGTTGGCATGTGGTTGTTGGGTAGTTGGCAGAATGGGAAGGACAGGTCTTTAGATTACGTCTGGCTTCAAATAATTCGTTTCTTCGCTCTGCGGGATCTTGACCATCAGAGTGCAGTCCTTTTTAGGCCACTATATACCCAGTTTTTTCTGGATCACTACCTTGTCGTGGTGATGGGGCTTGAGCACCTCAGTGAGGCTGTGAGCTATGAAATGTAGGGTCACCCAAATGGGCAGGTCATAGCAGACAAATCGCAGTCCACGGGAGAAGTAACTGGCAACCCACTCCAGTATCTTTGCCAAAAATAAATGGATAAGCACAACCAGAAACACAGACAGATGTGCCTGGCGAGCTGCATCCATATGGTCACCGAGAGTCGGACACAACTGAATGACCGATCAACTACAACAAAATCATACCCAGGGAGGAAAATCCTAGCATGTATCAATTTATTACCACCAATAAAGTCAGTACCGCCCCTGATCCCAGAGCAAATCTTTTTTGGATGAGAAATTAAATGACCACTGTTGTCAAATTGCTTTACAATTTGGGACTTACTAAACCTGATAATGGGAAAACTGTTTTTAAAAAGTGCAAAAAACATATAATCATAATAAATACAGTCTTTAAATGTTATCTTTTATACCTAATTATTCAGTACAGTGGGGATCTGTTTTCCTTTATCAGCTGATCATGTCTAATGTGCACCGTTAGACCTAATGAATGCGGTATTGGCAGTTGTAGGTGTCATATTCCCTCCTATTAAACACACAGAAATGTCCTATGTATTGATAGTCTCATCCCACTTTAGAAAATTACATAGTAATTGAGGTTTAAAAAAGACTTTAGTCCATTATTATTATTATTATCTTTATTTATATCGCGCCAACATATTCCGTAGCGCTGTACAGGGGTTGAGTACATAGCAGAAAACAAATTAAATACCTTGTAAAGAATGGAGGGCCCTGTTTTTGAGCATAAAATCAAAGGTACACAGAGCTTGTTTCCAAGGCACTGACACAAGATTGAAAACTCGCAAACTTACAATCTAAGTTCAACCTTTCAAGTTAATCAGTAGAAAGCAAAATGGCAGATCACACAGCAGAATTGTTACATATAAAATATGTATTATTGTATTTTCCATTTAAAAATCATTTTGCATATTTTCAGGAATAATTTTTAAAAATACTGTATATACTCGAGTATAAGCCGAGTTTTTCAGCCCTTTTTTTAAGCTCTCTCGCTTATACTCGAGTCACTCTCCCCCCCGTGTCTCTCTAACCCCCCCGTGTCTCTCTAACCCCCCCAGTGTGTCTCTAAGCCCCCCCGTGTGTCTCTACCCCCCCATGTGTCTCTACCCCGTGTCTCTTTCCTTCCCTCTCCTCAACCTCAATCCCCCTCAAACTCCCCCCTCAATCCCCCTCAACCCCAACCCCCCTCCTTAACCCCCCTCCTCAACCTAAACCCCCCTCAACCCCCCTCCTCAACCTAAACCCCCCAAATACCTCCCCCTCTCCCCTCACTTACGTGCTTCTGCTCCGGCCTCCGCTCCTTGACCCGGTGCACATGTGACGTCACATGTGCGCCGCGTCATTAGCATATACCGGGTGCCAGCACCCGGTATATGCTAATGACGCGGCACGCATGTGACGTCACATGCGCGCCGGGTCAAGGAGCGGAGGCTGGAGCAGAAGCAGGTAAGTGAGGGGAGGGTATTTAGGGGGGTTTAGTTTGAGGAGGGGGGTTGAGGAGGGGGGTTGGGGTTGAGGGGGATTGAGGCGGGAGGTTGAGGGGGGTTGAGGTTGAGGAGGTGGGTTGGGGTTGAGGGGGGTTGAGGTTGAGGAGGGGGTTGAGGAGGGGGGTAGAAAATGGGGGGGTTGAGGAGGGAGGATGAGGAGGGAGGTTGAGGATGAGGAGGGAGGTTGAGGATGAGGAGGGAGGTTCAGGATGAGGAGGGAGGTTGAGGAGTGGGGTTGAGGAGGGTGAAAGAGACACAGGGAAGGGAGAGGTTGGAAGAGACACAGGGAAGGGAGAGGGGAGAAGAGACACGGGGAAGGGAGAGGGGAGAAGAGACACAGGGAAGGGAGAGGGGAGAAGAGACACAGGGAAGGGAGAGGTTGGAAGAGACACAGGGAAGGGAGAGGGGAGAAGAGACACAGGGAAGGGAGAGGGGAGAAGAGACACAGGGAAGGGAGAGGGGAGAAGAGACACAGGGAAGGGAAAGGGGAGAAGAGACACAGGGAAGGGAGAGGGGAGAAGAGACACAGGGAAGGGAAAGGGGAGAAGAGACACAGGGAAGGGAGAGGTTGGAAGAGACCCAGGGAAGGGAGAGGAGAGAAGAGACACAGGGAAGGGAGAGGTTGGAAGAGACACAGGGAATGGAGAGGGGAGAAGAGACACGGGAGAGAGAGGGGTACACAAGAGGGGGACACAGAGGGCACAAGAGGGACACAGGGGGCAGCAATTTTCCCACCCTCGGCTTATACTCGAGTCACTCATTTTACCCAGAATTTTGTGGTAAAATAGGTGCCTCGGCTTATACTCGGGTCGGCTTATATTCGAGTATATATGGTAGTGTTTTTTTTGCTGTATGTTTGTGGTCCTTTAAGCATCCCAAATGTATCCAATGTGAGAAACTAAACACAAACATGTTATGCTATAATGGCTTCCTACACAACAAGCTCAAAATGACCATCAAACACCAGACATCCTGACATGCCCCATTACTGGAGCATCTATAACACTCTTGATTTGTTACTCACATATCAGTATCACACCCTCTTGCAGGAGCCTATCAATCCTTTTCTCCAATCTCTTGGTGGTTTCAGGCGATGGCGGCCTATCTGCATGTCTAATGATGTCTTTTATTGGTAACATTTTATTGGTATTGATTTTAAGCCCATTATAATTGATTGTTTCATGTGCACTTCCTGATCTTATACTCAATGTGTCCTCTATTTTCAAATCTTCTATTATATCTGGCTGCGTTTTCTTGGATTACATTGCTATGCCACTACTCGAGTATATGACATTATCCAATAGTTGTGGTCCCAGTCAGATACTTGCCCTTCACCTACACATTCACCCTGTGACTTACACACAGAATGGAAAGAAAACTTAAAGTACAGTCAAATAATACCACTATCAGGGATTTGTTTGTCCCTAGGCCCATAAGGGGCTCCAGTGCTATGTAATTTAAGAAAATCATTTTTGCATTAGGGGCCACAGCTCCTTTGACCTTTGCACCTGCTTGGCTACACACTCCCCCCCCCCCCCCCCCCTCAATGTGCCTGTTTAAATAGGAGCATATCTACTCGTGGTCCAAGCGGTGGTAGTGTTCAGCATGCTTGGGGATGTGTGTCAGGGTAGAAGGTAAAAGAGCAAGGGCTGCAGTGTGGCAACAAAGTACGGGGGGATGGGTTCTGTGAGGGAGGAAGAAAAGGAGATAGAGATGTATGGGGGCTATGTGAGGTGGGTGCTGAGAGGGGTTGTGTGCAGTGCGGGGATGTATGCTGAGTGGGGGTGGTTGCTGATAAGAACCAGTTGGATGCTAAGAGGGGTGGGTGCTGTTTGGGGGTGATATTTGTGGCCGGGTCTCTCTGCTAACAATCGAGTGCGTTGAACCATTGCTCTCCAGCGATTGAATGCCCTCGCAGACATTTGGGCCCAGGCAAACAAGCTGGACATAAATTTGCGGTCGGGCCCCTCTCCTCATGTAGCTGAGGTGTGGCCGATTGCTACACCCTATCCGGCCTGCGAAGAGGGCCGAGGGCAGAGTGATGGTGAGGAGAAGAAGGAATGATGGCATTGGAGTCTGGCGAAGGGCTGCAGTAGAATTAGGACTTGTGAGGACTTGGGAAAGTGTGATGGAAGTGAGCCTGCGTTGGTTGGTTTTGAGATTTATGGAAGGCGTGAACGAGATAATGCCGTCGAAGGCTGGTATGGGTCATATGATAGCATAGACTTCGTAAGCTGACGAAGGCTGGTATGGGTCATATGATAGTATAGACTTCGTAAGCCGACGAAGGCTGGTATGGGTCATATGTTAGCATAGACTTCATAAGCCTATGAAGGCTGGTATGGGTCATATGATAGCATAGACTTCATAAGCCTACGAAGGCTGGTATGGGTCATATAATAGCATAGACTTCGTAAGCCGACGAAGGCTGGTATGGGTCATATGTTAGCATAGACTTCATAAGCCTACGAAGGCTGGTATGGGTCATATGATAGCATAGACTTCATAAGCCTACGAAGGCTGGTATGGGTCATATGATAGCATAGACTTCATAAGCCTACGAAGGCTGGTATGGGTCATATAATAGCATAGACTTCGTAAGCCGACGAAGGCTGGTATCGGTCATATGATAGCATTAACTTCATAAGCCTGAGAAATCTGGTATGGTCCATATGGAAAGCATGAGGTGAGGTTGCGAGGCTGGTTTAGGACTTATGGAATGGCAGATGAGGATCATAATTTTTGCCAATTCAGGTAAATCCCACGCTGAAAAGTTGAAAAACCTAGTAGATTTGGGCCAAAATTTGCGAAGCAGACTTAACAAAGGCTAAAAGGCGTTGCCTTGGACATGTGACGCAAATTGGCGAATTCAGGTCCAAACCCACCCAAGAAGGTGTAGGAAAGTTGAGAACTTGGTAGATTAGGCCAGAACTAAGCATGAAAAGCTAAGGCTGAACCTTGGACAGCTTAGGAGTAGACATCTTACTTAGGGTAAAGATAGGAAAAGGCCCAAAAAGTGACTGGAGCTTGCGATATGAGGCCAGGAAAGCTGAAACGCAAGAGCGCGCAGATACACAACCTGCAGGTGCAGGCTCAGAACTGAACTGAGCAAAGGGATGTTTTCTGAAGGAATTCTGCATATGCTCCTTAGAATCATAGATTTAACAGCAGACAGGAATTAAAGCTCCATCTAGTCGGCTCATTCTATCTACCTAAAAAGCTTGCTCTGTGAAACCAAGGAGGCAGCCACTTATTCTTAATGAATCTGGATCAGCGGTGGGTAACAGACAGGAATACTATAGACTTACAGCACACTAGGCTAGTTAAACTAATAGTCCTACTGATAGGCCACCATAAAGCTTCGGGCTTGCCCAGGGGTGTCACGTGCATCTTGTGCGGGCCCCGGGAGGGGATTCTCTTGGGGAAGACTGGATTAGGCTATGTTTAGTAGCCGGGTAGCGGATATGTTAAGTAGCCAGGTAGCAGATATGTTTAGTAGCCGGGTAGCAGCTGTGTTTAGTAGCCGGATAGCAGATGTGTTTAGTAGCCGGGTAGCAGATATGTTTAGTAGCCAGGTAGCAGATATGTTTAGAAGCCGGGTAGCGGATATGTTTAGTAGCCGGGTAGCAGATATGTTTAGTAGCCAGGTAGCGGATATGTTTAGTAGCCAGGTAGCAGATATGTTTAGTAGCCGGGTAGCGGATATGTTGAGGAGCCGGGTAGCGGATATGTTTAGTAGCCGGGTAGCAGATATGTTTAGTAGCCGGGTGGCGGATATGTTTAGTAGCCGGGTAGCAGATATGTTTAGGAGCCGGGTAGCAGATGTGTTTAGAAGCCGGGTAGCGGATATGTTTAGTAGCCGGGTAGCGGATATGTTTAGCAGCCGGGTAGCGGATATGTTTAGTAGCCAGGTAGCAGATATGTTTAGTAGCCGGGTAGCAGATGTGTTTAGTAGCCGGATAGCAGATGTGTTTAGTAGCCGGGTAGCAGATATGTTTAGTAGCCGGGTAGCAGATGTGTTTAGAAGCAGGGTAGCGGATATGTTTAGTAGCCGGGTAGCAGATATGTTTAGAAGCTGGGTAGCGGATATGTTTAGTAGCCGGGTAGCAGATATGTTTAGTAGCCAGATAGCGGATATGTTTAGTAGCCAGGTAGCAGATATGTTTAGTAGCCGGGTAGCGGATATGTTGAGGAGCCGGGTAGCGGATATGTTTAGTAGCTGGGTAGCAGATATGTTTAGTAGCCGGGTGGCGGATATGTTTAGTAGCCGGTAGCAGATATGTTTAGTAGCCGGGTAGCAGATGTGTTTAGAAGCCGGGTAGCGGATATGTTTAGTAGCCGGGTAGCGGATATGTTTAGCAGCCAGGTAGCGGATAGGTTTAGTAGCCGGGTAGCAGATATGTTTAGTACACGGGTAGCGGATATGTTTAGTAGCCAGGTAGCAGATATGTTTAGTAGCTGAGTAGCGTATATGTTTAGTAGTCGGGTAACAGATGTGTTTAGTAGCCGGGTAGCGGATATGTTTAGTAGCCGGGTAGCAGATATGTTTAGTAGCCGGGTGGCGGATATGTTTAGTAGCCGGTAGCAGATATGTTTAGTAGCCGGGTAGCAGATGTGTTTAGAAGCCGGGTAGTGGATATGTTTAGTAGCCGGGTAGCGGATATGTTTAGCAGCCAGGTAGCGGATAGGTTTAGTAGCCGGGTAGCAGATATGTTTAGCACACGGGTAGCGGATATGTTTAGTAGCCGGGTAGCAGATGTGTTTAGTAGCCGGATAGCAGATGTGTTTAGTAGCCGGGTAGCAGATGTGTTTAGAAGCAGGGTAGCGGATATGTTTAGGAGCCGGGTAGCAGATATGTTTAGTAGCCAGGTAGCAGATATGTTTAGAAGCCGGGTAGCGGATATGTTTAGTAGCCGGGTAGCAGATATGTTTAGTAGCCAGATAGCGGATATGTTTAGTAGCCAGGTAGCAGATATGTTTAGTAGCCGGGTAGCGGATATGTTGAGGAGCCGGGTAGCGGATATGTTTAGTAGCCGGGTAGCAGATATGTTTAGTAGCCGGGTGGCGGATATGTTTAGTAGCCGGTAGCAGATATGTTTAGTAGCCGGGTAGCAGATGTGTTTAGAAGCCGGGTAGCGGATATGTTTAGTAGCCGGGTAGCGGATATGTTTAGCAGCCAGGTAGCGGATAGGTTTAGTAGCCGGGTAGCAGATATGTTTAGTACACGGGTAGCGGATATGTTTAGTAGCCGGGTAGCAGATATGTTTAGTAGCCGAGTAGCGGATATGTTTAGTAGTCGGGTAACAGATGTGTTTAGTAGCCGGGTAGCGGATATGTTTAGTAGTCTGGTAACAGATGTGTTTAGTAGCCGGGTAGCAGATATGTTTAGTAGCCGGGTAGCAGATGTGTTTAGAAGCCGGGTATCGGATATGTTTAGTAGCCGGGTAGCGGATATGTTTATTAGCCGGGTAGCGGATATGTTTAGCAGCCAGGTAGCGGATAGGTTTAGTAGCCGGGTAGCAGATATGTTTAGTACACGGGTAGCGGATATGTTTAGTAGCCGGGTAGCAGATATGTTTAGTAGCCGAGTAGCGGATATGTTTAGTAGTCGGGTAACAGATGTGTTTAGTAGCCGGGTAGCGGATATGTTTAGTAGTCTGGTAACAGATGTGTTTAGTAGCCGGGTAGCAGATATGTTTAGTAGCCGGGTAGCAGATGTGTTTAGAAGCCGGGTAGCGGATATGTTTATTAGCCGGGTAGCGGATATGTTTAGTAGCCAGGTAGCGGATATGTTTAGTAGCCGGGTAGCAGATATGTTTAGTAGCCGGCTAGCAGATATGTTTAGTAGCCAGGTAGCGGATATGTTTAGTAGCCGGGTAGCGGATATGTTTAGTAGCCGGGTAGCGGATATGTTTAGTAGTCGGGCAACAGATGTGTTTAGTAGCCAGGTAGCGGATATGTTTAGTAGCCGGGTAGCAGATATGTTTAGTAGCCGGCTAGCAGATATGTTTAGTAGCCAGGTAGCGGATATGTTTAGTAGCCGGGTAGCGGATATGTTTAGTAGCCGGGTAGCGGATATGTTTAGTAGTCGGGCAACAGATGTGTTTAGTAGCCGGGTAGCGGATATGTTTAGTCGCCGGGTAGCGGATATGTTTAGTAGTCGGGTAGCAGATATGTTTAGTAGCCGGGTAGAGGATAAGTTTAGCAGCCGGGTAGCGGATATGTTTAGTAGCCGGGTAGCGGATATGTTTAGTAGTCGGGTAGCAGATATGTTTAGTAGCCGGGTAGAGGATAAGTTTAGCAGCCGGGTAGCGGATATGTTTAGTAGCCGGGTAGCGGATATGTTTAGTAGCCGGGTAGCAGATATGTTTAGTAGTCGGGTAGCAGATGTGTTTAGTAGCCGGGTAGCGATGTTTAGTAGCCGGGTAGCAGATGTGTTTAGTAGCCAGGTAGCAGATATGTTTAGAAGCCGGGTAGCATATATATTTAGTAGCCAGGTAGCGGATATGTTTAGTAGCCGGGTAGAGGATATGTTTAGTAGCCGGGTAGCAGATATGTTTAGTAGCCGGGTAGCGGATATGTTTAGTAGCCGGGTAGCGGATATGTTTAGTAACCGGGTAGCAGATATGTTTAGTAGCCTTCCAGGCAAAATATTTGGGTCAAAAGTAAAGTAACTGAAGCATGCCTGTGATAAACAAAAGGCATCCTTACATGTAATAAGCCAAGCTTCTTGATAGATATAATGGGCAGACTTTATGAACCTTTTTGGTTTGTATTTGCTAACAAAACTACACCTGCCCCATGTTTTCAGCGATTCTCATTGCAATAACCAAATCATTGCATTGCTTTGTGTCATTCAGTCATGTCCCACTCTCCATGACCTCATGGACTGTAACACACCATGCTGATCACTTGGCAGAGATACTGTAGTGGGTTGTCAATTCCTTCTCCAATGGGCCACAGCATACCGCTCCTGATATTCCTGGGTGGTCTCCCATCCATGTACTGACTAGGCGCAACCCTGCTCAGCTTCACGTGGTGTGATCTTTTGGAATCGAACCCAGGTTGCAGTGGTGAAAGCTCCAAATCCTAACCACTGGACCACCTGGAAACTCATTCATAGCATTACCATATCCCTAACATAAAAGGATAGTTGTATGTGTTTTTTTATGTAAGGAGTCATGTATATAGTGGTTATGGATTAACAGAGTGAGTGTGCATTGTGGTATCATTTGCATGTCCCCGCCCAGTTTCCCCAGAATGCAGTGCAACAATGTACTATTCAGTGTTTGTACTACTGTTCTCTGTACAGTGGAGGCTGTCTATCACCCTTCAGCCCACCATATGTGAAACGATTGCTGTAGCCATTTGTATTAAAAGACAAACATATGACAAAAATTCATGATATTTCAAATTCTCCCCTGTGTCCGGGCCTCAAGGGCCCATGTAGTAACACCCCAATGAGGGACACCAACACACACTGAACAAAATACCCTTAGTATTTGTTGCTGTCTAATGTATTTTTGCTAGCACATTCCAACTTTACCCCCACTTTGTAAAGGTCCATATCATTTGTTGCCATAAAGTCACCTCTTACCCACCATTTGGGAAACCTTAAGCCTACCGCAAAGCGTTACACATGTGTAAAACATATTCTGGAGTAGTGATGGCTTCTGATTTACGCTTGTGTAATTTATTACTTGAGTATAGAAGAGAGAACAAGAGGGAAATAATTTAGTGCCTTAAGTATTGTGGATTATATAACTGGCGTTGTAAATCCGTCCAGCGAGAGGCCCCGCTAGCAGAGAAGCGTCCGGGGCCCCAGTGTATGATAAGAAACAAACCACTGTATGATCACAAACAATCGTCACAGTTTCACAACTTCTTGTACTTTCATTATAATTGGCATTTTGAGGTTTAAATGTTTTTTTTTTTTAATTCAAAAATGTTTATGGAGTTCAATAAACCTCCTTGCGCTTTTTAACTACAGACACATGGAGGGATTCAGGGAGGCACATGAGGTAAGCATATTTTAGCAAAAGAGAAAGGCTTCAAGGGGTCATGCACTGAGGGGTGGAAGGTTCATGGGTAATGTGATGGGAAATAACTATAATATAGACAGGGAGGCAATACATGGAACGGCCTCCAGACAAAATAGGTAAGCACTAATACAGAAAATAAGTCCACAAATATTTTAGTTGAATGTACATATATTTTTTTACATTTACAAAATGGCGATTTTTGCGGGGATTTTGATTTTAAAAAAACTCTTGTTTCTGCTGGTGTCTGAACTGAAGTTATACAATGACTACAATTGTCTCTCTCTACCTCCAAATATTAACACAATTTCTAGGTTTGTTTTTGGAATATAAGTGTGTACATATTTATGGAATGGAATAGCAATCTTCGCTGTTATACATTTGGAAGAAATGTTGTGATTTCATGGAAGTGCTCACATATTTCTCAAGGAAGAAGTTAGAACAAGACTAGGGGTGGAGCTATCAGTGGTGCAAAGGACCAGGGCCGTGCTTTGGGGGGCTAGCAAGTGCAGCCTTATTATATATATTTATATATATTTATAGGCGACAAATACATTTGTAAGCTCATCTGCATGTCTAAAAGGTGGGGACATACAAATGAGAAGGCAATGTACCTTACACTTTAAATCCCCAAAATAGCAATTTTATACATTGCTCGCTTGAAGCATATGCTCGCTGTATTCAAACAACGTTTACGCAATACATGGGGTCGGATTTAGCATAAACCAAGAGTCACTCGCATACAGAACTGTTTCAAGCTATTGGCTATCATCAGTGCAAGGCGGATTCTGGTTTGTGCAGTAGATCTTGTGGGACTGAGTTTTACACAACAATCATTTAGTATATGGTGAGCATGAGAGTAAGAGAAGCTCTCCACCATACAGAGTACAGACAATAAACACATTTGTAAGCTTATCTGCATGTCTCAAAGGCGGGGACATGCAAATGAGAAGACAATGTACCTTACTCTTTGGTTTAAAAAAATATCCATTTTATACATTGCTCCCTTAAAGCATATGCTTGTTGTATTTAAATATATATATTTATTTATATATATATATATATATATATATATATATATATTTTTTTTTTGTAGTGGCATCCTGCGACTGCCCTCTCAGTCGACCATGTCCTTCTCAATATATTGTGTGTGAATATATATATATATATATATATATATATATATATATATATATATATATATAGGCAGTAACCTCAAAACAGCTGTCGGTGGGTGGGTTTCCTGGCTTGTACGTAATCTATCCTGAACTTTGCTTAAAGCTGTGTAAGACAGCAGGCATATGCCTTATAAGGAGCTATGTTTTAACGGTATTGGATTAAAGAGCTAAGCCTTTGTGGTACATTTGCATGTCCCTGCCCAAGCTCCCAGAATGCAGTGCAATAATTGCATTTCTTGGAATTCTGAGCAGGAAACAAGTTTTTCATCTTCTTTTAGAAACAGAAACATTTTGTTGGCCACAACCCCCTCCCAAATTTGGCACCAGGGCCCTCCGTTCTCTCTCTCTGCACGGATAAGACCTGGCCATTATGATTAAATCCTCATACATTTGGAACTTGATTTGCATATGGGACTTTGATCATTTTTGAGTGTTTGGTTTTCTTTTGTATTCTCTGAAATAGCATTTTATTACTAAACTACTAGACTGATTCCCCTCTCCTTATCTATAACCACTTGCTTTATCCCCTTCATTATTTTTAAGAAGTCTTATTGCTAGGCGATCTGCACAAGAAACAAGTCTGTGAAAGATTTGACGTATTACATATTTCAGCTCCCGTTCTCGGTCTCCATTTTAATTAATGGCATCTCTCAGCTGTCCAGTTGATTATTTAATGCCCTAAATCTACCTCATAACTGTCAGAGGTAACTTAATATTTCATTAGGCATATTGTTTTCATTAAAGTCTTTTTAGGGTCCTGTAAATCTTAGAGACTGATTCTCAAGGAAACATATGCAACATTCCTTACTTAACCTTACATGGGTATTAAAGACATTTTCCTTCTCAAGAAAAAGCTCCCAATTTGCTCGATATCTTCCAATTTAAATGCGGTTCATAGCCCAGGCGTCCAATACACACAATAGGTCATATTTAAGGGTATCCATATTTAAACCTGTGTCTAACTTATCCATTTGGATTAAACTAGGATGTATGAAAGGGAATTTGTCTGAGAAATGATATATGTAAGTAAGGAATATATGAAAGAACTTTCCAGACTCATAGTACAGCTCAATGATAAACTCCTGACAGTATTGGTGACAGTGGCCTTTCTTCTTTAAAAATTTGCATGTCCCTGCCCAGTTTCCCAGGGTGCAGTGCAATAACTCTCGTAATTCTGATTAGAAAACACATGTTTTAACTTATTTTCAGATGTTCAGATGCGAGCACAAATACTATTTATTGACCGTACTACTGTACAGTGGAGACTTCTATCGCTCTGTTGCCCACCATGAATTAAACGATGAACTACCTGCCCACAGCACGACTTACGTAGCAACCCCACGCTGATGAGATCCATTTTAAGATTAAAGTTACTGTATGTGGGTACTCGTTCTAATGTTTGCATAATCCATCCTATACTATGTTTCAAAGCTGTGCAATACAGCAGTCATATATTATGAGGAGCCATGTTTAATATGGTATTGGATTAAAGGGAAAATACATTTGCATGTCTCTGCCCAGTTTCTTCGAGTGCAGTGTTATAACTGTATTTCTTGGAATTCTGAGCCGGATTTTTTTGAACGTCATTGAACATAAATGTATTATTTACCCACAATGCTTTTATCCACAGTCTGCACAGTCAGTTGGGCTGAAATTATTATATTGTTGCTCAAATAAGAAAACAATTGGGCGAAGAAACTAATAAAAACAGTGAAGGATTATACTATTATTATATACTAGCGAATTGCCCGTCAAAAAATGACGGCAATGAAATTGTAAGTGAGCTAAGGGTGTTTGGTGTATATAATGTGGCTGATGTAGCGTCGTTCGTTTTCTATGTCATGCAAGTTTTTCAGAATATCCGTAGCTGTTTGGTGGTGTTTTGCGTGTTTAGGGACCTTTAGCCTCGTTTTCGTTTTGTTCGGCGGCCATTTTTCTCTCGCTTAGGTGATTTTTGGGTCTCTAAACTCCGAAATTTGTGCTTAAATGGAGGTGTAACTTCACTTGCAGAGATTCTCAGTGCCCCCCCTTGCTGTGAGTAACCTTTTTATGTGTTTGTTTGTAGGTGGTGGTGTTTTGCGTCTTTAGACTGCTGTAGCCTCGTTTTCCTTTTTTTCGGCGGCCATTTTTTCTCTCGCTTAGAGAATTTTTTAGTGTCTAAACTGCTTTAATTTCAGTTAAACTGAGGTATAACTTTAGTTTTCGAGGTCCTGGATACTCCCTCTTCCTGTAAGTAAGCTTTTTATGTATTTGTTGTGTGTATTTGTTGTATTTTTCCTGTTTTCATGTGCGCGTGTTGCGGCCGTTTTTTGCGAGGTCGTAATCGGTTGTAAAGTGTCTCGTATTGTGTTTGCGTTAAAACACGTAAAGTTTGAGAGCAACTGCAACCCTCGCTTCGCTAGCCCGCAAGCGTTAGCAACAACTCATATGCTCACAACTATATATGTGATCTGTATATTGTATATATTTAATTACAGTAGATTAGAAAAATGCTGGCATCATGGAGGGACATGCTTCTGTTCCAATATATTCCAGTTGGGATGCTTGATGACCAATCCAATGAATCTCTCATTTAGATTTCCCAATCTTTCTATGATACCAGAAGTAAATACAAGTAGATTTGAAAACAATTTAAGCAGAATATTAAACGTTTGCTATGAACGTTATGTAGGGTTGTCTCTAACCAATACATTTACGACTAGGCCCATTCCAGAGCAATCATCTTCCAGCTCGGTAGGCCATACAACCGATTATGATATGTTTTACGCCCCATGACATGTTCTGATATGTTTTCTTTGTTGAATTAGAGAACTGTTTAGGGGATCTTGAAGAACGGGATATACAATGTAAGAGTTCACTTTTGATGATAATGGTGGATCATATGCTTGACCAAGGAGCACTACATTTTTAACATGATATTGAATAAACCAAATATGGAGCAATAAAGTATTGTATTTGGTAATCCTTAAAAAAAGC
This sequence comes from Discoglossus pictus, assembly GCA_027410445.1. Classification (NCBI taxonomy): domain Eukaryota; kingdom Metazoa; phylum Chordata; class Amphibia; order Anura; family Alytidae; genus Discoglossus; species Discoglossus pictus. The sequence continues at coordinate 7,666,166 of CM050173.1, forward strand.
AAGCAATGTACACCCACAGCTGATAGGAGGTGACATTTAGGAAGACTTAATGGAACATCTAGTAGGAGTGGAAGATCCCCAAGAAGAACTATCTTAGTTTGGGAAAGAGTTTCACAAAATGTGGTCTCTCATCGTGATTAATTTGTTACACAACATTTATGGCATAATAAAAATTGATTAAATAAATGTAAACATTTACAGCCTTATTAAATTTTGATTTGGCCAATTGAATAGGGCTCTATATAAGCATGGAGTATATTTTTTTACAGACGTTTTAGTTAGTGATCTTCTATCCAAAAGCAAGGTCTTCACTAACTAAAAACTTCTGTAAATAAAATATGCTCTGTGCTTATATAGAGCCCCTTTAAATTGACCAAATCGCTATTTAATAAGGCTGTTAATGATCTAACAGTTTACACACCACTAATTGTATTTTGCCTTGGCCAAGGGCTTTACCTTTGTCAGGGGGCAGAAGGCTGTCTTAAGATGCTGGGCTTTGCAAAGTGTCCGCATATGCACAAAAATGTTTATGTACAGTGACATTTATGTCTGTAACTATAGCTGGAATACATTTTTTTTTACATATGTGAGTAATAATCCTAAGATGTTGACATAGCATACGGTATGGGTGTGGGTTATACATGCCTTAATAAACCTATAGAAGGAGCATACGGTATGGGTGTGAGTTATACATGCCTCAATAAACATAGAGTAGGCGCATACGGTATGGGTGTAGGTTATACAAGCCTCAATAAACATAGAGTAGGCGCATACGGTATGGGTCATACATGCCTTAATAAACCTAAAGTAGGAGCATACAGTATGGATGTGAGTTATACATGCCTCAATAAACCTAGAGTAGGCGCATGGCGCATACGGTATGGGTGTGGGTTATACATGCCTTAATAAACCTATTGTAGGCACATACTGCATGGGTGTGGGTTATACATGCCTCAATAAACCTAGAGTTGGAGCATACGGTAAGGGTGTGGGTTATACATGCCTTAATAAAACCTATAGTAGGAGCATACGGTATGGGTGTGAGTTATACATGCCTCAATAAACCTGGAGTAGGAACATATGGTATGGGTGTGGGTCATACATGCCTTAATAAACCTATATTAGGCGCATACAGTATGGGTGTGGGTTATACAAGCCTTAGTAAACCTATAGTAGGAGCATACGGTATGGGTGTGGGTTATACAAGCCTTAATAAACCTAGAGTAGGAGCATACAGTATGGGTGTGGGTTATACATGCCTTAATATACGTATAGTAGGAGCATACAGTATGGGTGTGGGTTATACAAGCCTTAATAAACCTAGAGTAGGAGCCTACAGTATGGGTGTGGGTTATACATGCCTTAATAAAACTAGAGTAGGCGCATACGGTATGGGTGTGGGTTATACATGCCTTAATAAACCTATAGTAGCCGCATACAGTATGGGTATGGGTTATACATGTCTTAATAAAACCTATAGTAGGAGCATACGGTATGGGTGTGAGTTATACATGCCTCAATAAACCTAGAGTAGGAACATATGGTATGGGTGTGGGTCATACATGCCTTATTAAACCTGAATTAGGCGCATACAGTATGGGTGTGGGTTATACAAGCCTCAATAAACCTAGAGTAGGAGCCTACAGTATGGGTGTGAGTTATACATGCCTCAATAAACCTAGAGTTGGAGCATACAGTATGGGTGTGGGTTATACATGCCTTAATAAACCTAGAGTAGGAGCATACAGTATGGGTGTGGGTTATACAAGCCTCAATAAACCTAGGGTAGGAGCCTACAGTATGGGTGTGAGTTATACATGCCTCAATAAACCTAGAGTTGGAGCCTACAGTATGGGTGTGAGGTATACATGCCTCAATAAACCTAGAGTTGGAGCATACAGTATGGGTGTGGGTTATACATGCCTTAATAAACCTAGAGTAGGAGCATACAGTATGGGTGTGGGTTATACATGCCTTAATAAACCCAGAGTAGGAACATATGGTATGGGTGTGGGTCATACATGCCTTAATAAAACCTACAGTAGGAGCATACAGTATGGGTGTGGGTTATACAAGCCTCAATAAACCTAGAGTAGGAGCATACAGTATGGGTGTGGGTTATACATGCCTTAATGAACGTATAGTAGGAGCATACAGTATGGGTGTGGGTTATACAAGCCTTAATAAACCTAGAGTTGTAGCATACGGTATGGGTGTGGGTTATACATGTCTTAATAAAACTAGAGTAGGCGCATACGGTATGGGTGTGGGTTATACATGCCTTAATAAAACTAGAGTAGGCGCATACGGTATGGGTGTGGGTTATACATGCCTTAATAAACCTATAGTAGCAGCATACAGTATGGGTGTGGGTTATACATGCCTTAATAAAACCTATAGTAGGAGCATACGGTATGGGTGTGAGTTATACATGCCTCAATAAACCTAGAGTAGGAACATATGGTATGGGTGTGGGTCATACATGCCTTAAAAAACCTAAATTAGGCGTATACAGTATGGGTGTGGGTTATACAAGCCTCAATAAACCTAGAGTAGGAGCCTACAGTATGAGTGTGGGTTATACATGCCTTAATAAACCTAGAGTAGGAGCATACAGTATGGGTGTGGGTTATACATGCCTTAATAAATCCAGAGTAGGAACATATGGTATGGGTGTGGGTCATACATGCCTTAATAAAACTTACAGTAGGAGCATACAGTATGGGTCTGGGTTATACAAGCCTCAATAATCCTAGAGTAGGAGCCTACAGTATGGGTGTGGGTTATACAAGCCTCAATAAACCTAGAGTTGGAGCATACAGTATGGGTGTGGGTTATACATGCCGTAATAAAACCTATAGTAGGAGCATACGGTATGGGTGTGAGTTATACATGCCTCAATAAACCTAGAGTAGGAACATATGGTATGGGTGTGGGTCATACATGCCTTAATAAACCTATATTAGGCGCATACAGTATGGGTGTGGGTTATACAAGCCTTAGTAAACCTATAGTAGGAGCATACGGTATGGGTGTGGGTTATACAAGCCTTAGTAAACCTATAGTAGGAGCATACGGTATGGGTGTGGGTTATACAAGCCTTAATAAACCTAGAGTTGGAGCATACGGTATGGGTGTGGGTTATACATGCCTTAATAAACCTAGAGTAGGAGCATACAGTATGGGTGTGGGTTATACAAGCCTCAATAAACCTAGAGTAGGAGCCTACAGTGTTTTGGTAAATAACAAAGTATTTTTCAGAGATATCTGTCCCTGGCCAAATTACCAGTATAGTGTGCACACCTTAGAGAAATAATACACCAACACAGAGTTCTGGTATACAGCTTTCTCTCTGCTGCTTTTATTACGTCAGCCATCCTTTATATAGTTTTTAGTAATCAGATAAAAAGTTACAATTAAGCAAAACATCAGGTTTATTCGGTAATTCATTGGTTCTGAGGTGTCTGCTTTTACGAGACCTTGATCAGGCATTGGGTTGAAACATTAAGGAGTCTCTAGGTCTCATCCCACAGGGGTATGAGTCTTCCTCTCATTGGTCAGAAGTTTAGAACAAAGGCAAGATGGCGTTTTCCTCCTCGTGTTCAGCTGTGTGATAAGACTCTTCATCATTAACAGACCGGAAATAGTGCTGCCTACATCTTGTAAGAAAAGTGGAGTGACAAATACTCCATTTTAGAGTTCCCAAAGATTCAGCATTTATTAGTAAAACCTGGTTATACGATAATACTGCAAAGATAAGATATATAAGTAGGTGCACGAATACTGTTATGCATTTTGTACTGATCCTAATCCATAACAACAGTATGGGTGTGGGTTATACAAGCCTCAATAAACCTAGAGTTGGAGCATACGGTATGGGTGTGGGTTAAACATGCCTTAATAAAACCTATTGTAGGAGCATACGGTATGGGTGTGAGTCATACATGCCTTAATAAAACCTACAGTAGGAGCATACAGTATGGGTGTTGGTTATACATGCATTAATAAACCAAAATTAGGCGCATACGGTATGGGTGTGGGTTATACATGCCTTAATAAACCTATAGTAGGAGCATACGGTATGGGTGTGGGTTATACATGCCTTAATAAAACTAGAGTAGGAGCATATGGTATGGGTGTGGGTTATACATGCCTCAATAAAACTAGAGTAGGAGCATACGGTATGGGTGTGTGTTATACATGCCTTAATAAACCTATAGTAGGAGAATACGGTATGGGTGTGAGTTATACATGCCTCAATAAACCTAGAGTAGGAGCATACAGTATGGGTGTGGGTTATACATGCCTTAATAAAACTATAGTAGGAGCATACGGTACGGGTGTGGGTTATACATGCCTTAATAAAACTAGAGTAGGCGCATACGGTATGGGTGTGGGTTATACATGCCTTAATAAACCTATAGTAGGAGCATACGGTATGGGTGTGGGTTATACATGCCTTAATAAAACTAGAGTAGGAGCATATGGTATGGGTGTGGGTTATACATGCCTTAATAAACCTATAGTAGGAGCATATGGTATGGGTGTGGGTTATACATGCCTCAATAAAACTAGAGTAGGAGCATACGGTATGGGTGTGTGTTATACATGCCTTAATAAACCTATAGTAGGAGAATACGGTATGGGTGTGAGTTATACATGCCTCAATAAACCTAGAGTAGGAGCATACAGTATGGGTGTGGGTTATACATGCCTTAATAAAACTATAGTAGGAGCATACGGTACGGGTGTGGGTTATACATGCCTTAATAAAACTAGAGTAGGCGCATACGGTATGGGTGTGGGTTATACATGCCTTAATAAAACCTATAGTAGGAGCATACGGTATGGGTGTGAGTTATACATGCCTCAATAAACCTAGAGTAGGAGCATACAGTATGGGTGTGGGTTATACATGCCTTAATAAAACTATAGTAGGAGCATATGGTATGGGTGTGGGTTATACATGCCTTAATAAAACTAGAGTAGGCGCATACGGTATGGGTGTGGGTTATACATGCCTTAATAAAACCTATAGTAGGAGCATACGGTATGGGTGTGAGTTATACATGCCTCAATAAACCTAGAGTAGGAGCATACAGTATGGGTGTGGGTTATACATGCCTTAATAAAACTATAGTAGGAGCATACGGTACGGGTGTGGGTTATACATGCCTTAATAAAACTTTTCTCTATCTATACATCCTCCCTTGGTGCCCTTATACAATCTTTTGGATTCCAGTATCATCTATATGCTGTTGACACCCAAATCTACATCTCTGCACCTGAACTATCCCCCTCTCTGCTAGCTCATGTTGCCAATTGCCTCTCGAGCATATCCTCCTGGATGTCTGCCCGTCAACTCAAACTCAACATGTCTAAGACAGAGCTCCTTATCTTTCCACCCTCTACTACAGCTTTCACTCCGCAAATATCTCTCACTGTTGACAATGCCATCATCACTCCCACCTCTCAGGCCCGCTGTCTTGGGGTCCTACTGGACCCTTCCCTCTCTTTCATTCCCCACATCCAATCACTCACAAAATCTTGTCACTTTCACCTAAAAAACATATCCAAAATACGCCACTACCTCACACAAGACACAACTAAAATTCTTATCCACGCTCTCATCATATCTCGCCTCGATTACTGCAACACTCTTCTTGCTGGCCTTCCTATCACCCGTCTGTCTCCACTCCAATCCATTTTGAATGCATCCGCTAGACTCATCTACCATACTAAACGATCAGTGTCTGCAGCACCTCTCTGTCAGGCACTCCACTGGCTTCCCATAGCGTCTAGAATACAATTCAAAATCATGACCCTAACATATAAAGCCCTCCACAATAGTGCACCCTCCTACATCTCTGCTCTAATCCCAAAATACACTCCCACCCGCCCTCTTTGCTCTGCTAATGACCTTCTTCTCTTCTCCTCTCTCATCTCCTCCTCTCATTCCCGGCTTCAAGACTTTTCACGTGCTGCCCCTATTCTTTGGAACTCTTTACCTCGTACCACCAGACTATCTTCCTGCCTCAGATCCTTCAAAATCTCTTTAAAAACACATCTATTCAAAAAAGCCTATCATCTTTAGCCTCTTCATTCACTATGCATCTCTCACTCTCCTGTACCTCCCCCATACCCTTTAGAATGTAAGTTTGCGAGTTTTAATCTTGTGAGGTGCTTTAGGGAAAGCACAGTGTATATCAGATTGAAAGCTCAATAACAGGGTCTTCCATTATTTTCATTGTGGGGCATTGTTTATACTTGTACCTAACCCCTGTATTGCGCTGCGGAATATGTTGGCGCGTTATAAATAAAGGATAATAATAATAATAATAATGGGTGTGTGTTATACATGCCTTAATAAACCTATAGTAGGAGAATACGGTATGGGTGTGGGTTATACATGCCTCAATAAAACTAGAGTAGGAGCATACGGTATGGATGTGGGTTATACATGCCTTAATAAACCTATAGTAGGAGCATACGGTATGGGTGTGGGTTATACAAGCCTTAATAAACCTAGAGTAGGAGCCTACAGTATGGGTGTGGGTTATACATGCCTTAATAAAACTATAGTAGGAGCATACGGTACGGGTGTGGGTTATACATGCCTTAATAAAACCTATAGTAGAAGCATACGGTATGGGTGTGAGTTATACATGCCTCAATAAACCTAGAGTAGGAGCATACAGTATGGGTGTGGGTTATACATGCCTTAATAAAACCTAGAGTAGGAGCATACGGTACGGGTGTGGGTTATACATGCCTTAATAAAACTAGAGTAGGCGCATACGGTATGGGTGTGTGTTATACATGCCTTAATAAACTTATAGCAGGAGCATACGGTATGGGTGTGGGTTATACATGCCTCAATAAAACTAGAGTAGGCGCATACGGTATGGGTGTGTTATACATGCCTTAATAAACCTATAGTAGGAGCATACGGTATGGGTGTGGATTATACATGCCTTAATAAACCTATAGTAGGAGCATACGGTATGGGTGTGGGTTATACATGCCTCAATAAAACTAGAGTAGGAACATATGGTATGGGTGTGGGTTATATATGCCTCAATAAAACTAGAGTAGGAACATATGGTATGGGTGTGGGTCATACATGATTCAATAAACCTAGAGGAGGCGCATACAGTATGGGTGTGGGTCATACATGCCTTAATAAACCTAGAGTAGAAGAAAACCTAAATACGCACCTGATAAGTTCATAGATACTTATTTTTATAAGTATGCATACTCTTCATGGCATAGTACAGCACATAGTACCTTTATTAGGTAGAAATTACTATTGTGTTGCTGACTTTAGAATATTTTACCAGATCTCAGTGAATAAGTGAGTTGGAGCTCTCTGTAATGGCAGTCCAGTGTCCGAGGCGGAGATTAGATTACACACTTTCTCACAACATTGAGGAAAACTGCATATGCAAGGCGAGAGTTGTTGTTGTTATTTAGTCAGGTCCAACACTCCATGACCTGATGGACCGCAGCACGCCAGGTACATCTCTCAGTCACTGCCCCACTGAGCTCCATCAAGTTCATGTTCATTACTCATTCATGTTCATCGATCCATCTTCGTCTGTCATCCCCTTATTCTTGTGCCTTCAATCTTTCCCAGTATCAGTCTTCTCTAGGGAATCCTGCCGTTTCATGCCAAAATATTTGTGCTTCAGGCTCATGATCAAACCTTCCAGTGAACAGTTTGTCTTGACTTCTTGTAGTACTGATTTTTTAAATCTTCTTGCAGTCTAAGGGCCGGCTCTAAGTAGTTTTTGCCAACTCCACAATTGGCATAAATTCTTCGTTGCTGAGACTTCTTTATGGTCCAGCTCTCACATCCGTACGTAAATACTGAGAATACCATAGTTGTAACTATGCGGACCTTTCTTAATAGTAGCTTTTTTAGCAGCTTGTTCAAGCTTGCCATAGCTTTCCTTCCCAGAAGCAAACATCTTTTAATTTTATGGTTGCTTGGTCATCTTCATTGAACCAATCAGATTCCTAGACAATTGTGTCCTTATTAGTATCCCATTAACATTATCAAAAAATGTTCTCTTTTCTTACTCATAGTTCTTCCACTTGTGTGGCTAGAACAAGTAAATAAGGGCCACTGTCTATTCTTATCACTTCATCTATTTCTACATGAATAATACATTATAATATTATGAGAAATGTGTAAATTTGACATTAAACAAGACACAAAAGATTGCGGTTTATATATTATTCATGGGAATGTTTTAAGCTAGCAGGGTTTGTCCAGTCTTTTTCACAACAAACAATCAATTATTTACAATTGTCTTGGTTTTCCAATGCTCCGTATAATATGAGATTGAAATATAAAATGGCAAAAATAGCAGAATAGTAAGAAAAAAACAAAATAATGGTCATAATATGTGATGTAAATGTAACTGATAAGGTGGTCACAAGATGTTTATCATTACCCATTGCTACATGTTTGACCTTTAGTTTTACTATTAGGTATGTTGTTTTTGTGCATTGATTTTCATTGTGCAGACAATACATATTTTGGTTAATATTATTAACTTGATTTTGTACCCCATACATACAGACAGAACATGGGGGATATCAGTATATCATTTACAAGGGCTTGACAGGTTTGCTGTTTTTAATAATAAATAAACTAAGTGTCTATCACCATATTTACACTTGATTGAGGTTAACAAACACTCAAAAGCCTCTTTTAGAGTGATCCAGCCCCGAAATACCAGGCAATTCTACCCTGAACAGGTCTTGCTTAATTGATCATGATCATGCTCTGAAATGCTACTTAAGTGTGAATGGTTCACGGTTTAGGCTTTCAACCAGGTAGTTGCGGGCTTGTTCCATTTAATAACTCTGTAACTGTAGCAATAATAGGGGCCAAAGTCTTTACAAATAACAAATAACCAAGCTATTGCGGATCTTTCTAATAAATCTATATCCGTTTACAGTAACTTGACTAAATAGTTATGTTTGAGAGGTGTCAGCAAGCAATGAGGTAACATCAATGGATAATGATGATGCCGGTCTTGATAAGATCTCATCCTGAAGCCGTGCCCCATGCTTACTACAGTATGTAACAATCACTGTAACCGGTGCCGAGATAAGATTTAGTTGTTATAAATGAAGTGAATGCAGGAAATGCAACAGGACCATTTGTTTTAGATGTATCTTGGCAGGGCTGACAATAGTTATTTTATAAAAATGAATGAATTTATCAGCAACTAAAAAATGGACCGTATAACACAAGGATGTGAAACGACACCAGTATAGTCTGAATAACATATCTAAGGATTTTTATTTTACTTATTTAAACTGTGAAGTTGAGAATAATTAACATTTTTAAACTGAAGCTAACCTCATAAGTTATGTTATATGGATCAACTAGCTTAAAGGGACTCCAGGCAAAAATAAATGTGCCTATGTATCCATTTCCCCTGCTGTATCACTAACTTGTCATGATGAAGTGGCTTGTGTACCTCAATGAAGCTGTGAGATGTACCGTGTAGGGTCACTCAAGATAAGGGCAGGTCATAGCAGAGAGGTCTGAAAAATTGCTGTCCACGGGAGAAGGAACTGGCAACCCACTCTAGTATATTTGCTAAAATAACTTTACGGGTAAACACAACCAGAGACATAACAATTGTGCTTGGTGTGCTGTGAGTCATAGGGTCACGGAGAGTCAGATGGTGCCTGACACTAACAGCCTTATTAAATTGCGATTCAGCCAATTGAATAGGGCTCTATATAAGCACATAGCATATTTTTTTACAGAAGTTTTTAGTTAGTGAACTTCTATCCAAAAGCAAGGTCTTCACTAACTAAAAACTTCTGTAAAAAAATATGCTGTGTGCTTATATAGAGCCCTATTCAACTGGCCGAATCGCAATTTAATAAGGCTGTAAATGTATATTCAGTCTGAATCAAAAAACAATTGGTTCCTGTATTTTGTAATAAACAATTAGTAGGAATATAGGTTATTTATACTTCACATATATGAGCCTCTTGGCCAAATGACACACACAGGAGCAGGGATAGAGTAAAGAGCAGGTCTATGACCTTGGTGGGTCCTCCTACCTGGAAGGCTCACTAGCTGTTGTCCCAAGTCTGGCAAAAGCATGCAAAAAAACAAATAGTAGGAAACATTGATTCTAGGCAAAAATGTATTCACCTGCTGGAAAGACATAGCCTAAAATTACAAAAATACAAAAAATACAAATATGTACATCTATAAGGGAGTATAATCATCCAAAGTGTGTGGCCTCACATTATCCCATTGGTACATATGAGTTATATATTATATACTAGCGACTTGCCCGTCAAAAATGAAGCGGCAATACAATTGTAAGGCAGGTAATGCTGTTTCCTGCAGACATTCATTTTTTTGGTGGTATGAGATCCTTCGGCGCTCATTGCGAGGCTCTTGGTTGTTGTACTTTTTTTTATCAGAGGCGCTTTTGCCGTCCTCGTAAGGTCAGCGCTGATCTGCTTTTTGCGCTTATTGCAAGGCTGTGCCCTGGTGTAGTTTGTGTGCTATGAGCAGCGCTGGCGCTCGTTGTGAGGCGCGCAGTGAATGGCTTTTGTGTTTATTGCTATTTTTTTTTATATGTACTTTTGTATGCTAATTAAATAATTAAGAAATGAATATACTTTACCTATTTGTAAGTAATATATGCAGTAAGCATTGTGCTGAAGAGCTGACAATCTGTTTTGATGTTCCTGCAGCATACAATGTCGGTTTGCAGTGTTGTGGAGCTGAGGTGTAAGTGTCAGCAATGTGTAGTGTAAATAGGCTGCGTGCGCGAGGGGAAGCTGTTAGGGTAGCTGTGTACTTCCGCATTCTGTAAGTTAGTGTTAGTGTAAAGTCCCGCTTCTGTGGGTGTATGTAACCGCTTACATCTATTACATCTTGATATTTAGAAAGGAAAATAACTATAGATTTTAGCCATGTTCACTAGAACGACTTCTCACAAGAGTGAGTACTCCTTTTCTTAACAATAAATGCATTCCTTCTACGCTGTGTAACCAAACATTCCATATAACTGGACAAAGATAGTACTTAATTATTTCCAGACACAATACATTTTTATTATTTCAAAATACTCTTCGTATCTAATGTGATATACATTCAGACTCGTTTTTTATCTTCCATTTATCTGACATTGGTGGTCTCCTTTACTGGTTTTCTATTTGTTTTTTTATGTAATAAGATACATTTTATATGATTAATTATAAAATTCTATCATATTTACGTAGAAGCGATTTATCAGACTTAACTGCCCATTTGTGCCTATGACTTTTATATTTCATGCGCACATATTACAAGGGACAGCATCCTAATGTCTCTCAATACAGACAGAGTTTCTAGTCCAATATCAGATAACAACTGTAAAAGTAATATATCACATATGTAGTTGTGAGCATGCGGGTCGTTGCTAATGCTTGAGGGCTCGCAAATTTTACGGACTTATGACACAAAAATACGAGACGCGTTACGACCCATTACTGAAACCCGCGCACATGAAAACATAAAGAACCCAATAAATACACACAACCAATACATAAAAAGCTTACCTACAGCAAGGGGGAGCACCCAGGACCTTTAAAATCTGAAGTTACACAGTCAATCTAACTCGAAATAAAAGAGTTTAGACACCCGAAAATTCCCTAAGCGAGAGAAAAAATGGCCGCCGAAAAAACCCAAAACAAGGCTACAGGACCCTAAACACGCAAAACACCACCAAACACCTACGGATTTTCCGAAAAAGACGTACGAGATCCGAAAACAAGGACGCAACCCGCGCGTCCCGAAAAACATTAGAAACCCAATAAATACACACAACAAACACATAAAAAGGTTACTCACAGCAAGGGGGGGCACCGAGGACCTCTGCAAGTGATGTCACGCCTCCATTTAAGCACAAATTTCTGAGTTTAGAGACCCGAAAATCACATGAACGAGAGAAAAAATGGCAAAACAAAACAAAAACGAGGCTAAAGGACCCTAAACATGTAAAACACTACCATAAACACGCAAAACACCACCAAACAGCTACGGATATTCCAAAAAAGCCGGACGAGCTCCGAAAACAAGGACGCTAAATCAGCCACAGCCACATACCACACATTAGCCGCCATTTTAGAACACTAACTTATACAATCCGGAAGTACACAGCTACCCTAACGGATTTGTCTCGCGCACGCACACTATTACACTACACACATTCATGACGCTTACACAGCAGCTCCACAGCACTGAAGCTGCAGCAACATCAAAACAGATTGCCAGCTCTTCAACACAATGCTTCTTGCATATATTACTTCACAATAGGTAAAGTATATTAATTTCTTATTTTATTAATTATTCATTGCCATAACAAAAAAAAACACCAACGCTGCTCATAGCACACAAACAACCAAGAGCCACGCGATGAGCGCCAAAGGCGCTCATTGCGAGGCTCGCAATCAGCACCCAAGGATCTTAAAACATCGACAAAATGAATTTCCCACACAAACAACATTACCTGCCTTACAATCTTATTGCCGTCATTTTTTTGATGGGCAAGTCGCTAGTAGTTATATAAAATACATTTGAGACACACATAGTACATTTGATGTAGGTTTACGGTGCTCTAATGTGCTCTGGTTCCTACCACATGTCCTTCGTCCCCATCTCTGTCCCAGGAATTGCCTTGACACTCATCCTCTGCTTTTATGGGCATAGAAAATCATAGGTTTAATATCTATAACAAAGAGCTAATTAAAGAAATGTGCAAACTATTGATATCTGTGGCGAATCTACAAGGCATTAACATCAGACATGATTCTGTAATACAGTGGACTTTCAGTTCTCTACCTCCTCAGAACTCGACATTTTCGATACTCGACGCATCTGCCTGCCAAGAAAATGGCTCAATGCTTGCTTGGCGAAGTTGGCTGAAAACTTGACGCTTGCTCGGTACTCGGCACGCTCGCGCCACCCCACATCTTGTCTTTCAGGAAGGGAAATAAGGTTCTGTACTGTGGCAGTCTGTTCCTGCAAGAGCCCAAGTTCAGACCGTGTCTATAAGAATCAAAGTTCTGCCTGTGTCTATAATAATCAAAGTGCAGCCTTTACCTATAGGAATCAATGTGCTGCCTGTGCCTATAAGAATCAAAGTGTAGTCTGTGCTTTCAAGAGCCAAAGTGTAGTCTGTGCTTATAAGAACCAAAATGTAGCTTATACTTACAAGAACCAAAGTGTAGCCTGTTCCTATAAGAACCAAAGTTCCAAGCAATAACCTCTCTCCTCCTTCTCCTTCGCCACCATCCCATTGGGCCCTCAAGTCCTCTTAGTACAGTTAAAGAGAAATTAAATTCTATGTCATCTGATGTAATTATTCTTTTTTATTTATGTCTCTGGGAAATGCTACCTTGGAATTTAACCTTTTTGGATTTCAATCTGCTGTCCGGAATGGATTGAAGTTGAATTCCAATGTACCACACTATTTATTAAAAGTTTCATGTATCAGCAAATGCTGACATCCTGGCTCAGATTTTTTTTTTTAAAGGTAATTATGGTAATTAAGGTTGAAAAAAGACTTTCAGTCCTTCAACCTTTTAAGATCTCCTCTGATCTGCAATATGCGGATTACATATTAATTAATTAGTTGTTAATTAATTGTTAATCAATTATTTAATTATTTTTTTAAATTTTATTTTTAATTATTAACTAATCCAGAGGAAGGCAAAAAATAAAAAATATTAATTCCTTCCTGACCCCAGATACTTTCGATCGGATTTCTCCCTGGATCAATACTGTCTCTCTAATTATCCATGATAACCCTGAATTCCCTTTTTAATTAGAAATAAATCCTGTCCCCTTTTAAAGTTATCTATCGAATCCGCTGTCACCACCTCCTCTGGTAGAGAATTCCACAGATTAACCACCCTTACTGTGAAGAACCCTTTTCTTTCTTTAAGGTGAAATCTTTTTACTTCTAACCTCAAGGGATGTCCTCTTGTCAATTGAAAACCTCTTAGCACAAAAAGCTCCCTTGACAAATCTTTATACTGACCCTGGATGTATTTATATAAGGTAATCATATCTCCTCAGATGCCTTTTTTCTAGAGAAAATAAGTTTAATTTGGTTAGTGTTTCTTCATAACTTAGCCCCTCCATTCCCTTTATTAGTTTTGTTGCCCTCCTTTGTACATTTTCCAGCTCTAAAATGTCCTTTTTATGAAGTGGTGCCCAAAAATTGTACTCCATATTCCAAATGAGGGCGTACTAGAGATTTGTATAGTGGCAGAATTATATTTGCTTCCCTTGCTTCTATACCCTTCTTAATACATGCTAATATTTTATTTGCCTTTGCAGCTGCTGCTTGGCTTTGAGCACTGTTACCTAGGTGGTTGTCCACAAGTACTCCCAAATCCCTTTCAATATCTAAAACACAGAGATTTGCTCCATTCAGATTATAAATTGCATGGCTATTTTTCCTTCCCAGATGCATAACTTTACATTTATTCGTATTAAATCTCATCTGCCATTTAGATGCCCATTCCTCTATTTTATGTAAATACCTTTGGAGGGAAAGCACATCATTATCTGATTTAATTACCTTGCACAACTTCGTGTCATCAGCGAAAATGGAGACACCACACTCCAATCCTACCTATAAGTCATTAATAAATATGTTAAAAAGGAGAGGACCTAATACTGAACCCTGAGGAACCCCACTTACCACATTAGTCCAATCTGAGTACGTTCCATTTACAACAACCCTTTGCTTCCTGTCTTTTAGCCAGCTCTCAGTCCATGAACAGATTTTTACTGCAATTCTTGTATCACTTAGTTTGCTCACTAGTTTCACTGGCTCCTAAAAAAAAATCCGCCTCCTAAAAAAACTTTTTAGCTGGCTATTTATATGTATACAGCACCGTACATGCTTTTTATAGACACATTTATTTCTGAAAGATTCATCCTGAAGCAATATTAAGTCACCCAGATATCTTTCATTTTTATTTAAGGATAAATTCCTTCAAGGTGTAGAGAGGGTTTGTTAAGCTGTAAAGGAATATTAAAGAACGTGGGATGATTACTTGTTGGTTTTTGTGCTTATTCAATTTCAGCACGCATTATGACGTTAACATTTATTGCATTTAGATTCCTCATACATCATCGCTGACAGCCTGAACATGTATTCTGTAAGTACCATATGTGTGTTTTATTACCGTGCATCTGATTTAATACCTCATTTTCTAAAAGAAACCAAAAACATTGACATTTAACAACAATAAGCAATTTACAAAAAGTCAAAATAGAAATGCTTAGCAGGACTCACTTAAGGCAAACCTAAAAAAGGCAAAAGATAGTGAAAATTGGAAGTAATAAATGCTATTATTTGGCTGGAAACACACTTTGAAAAGTATCAGTGCTTTGATTTACGACACAAGCTACGTATTGATTGAAATGTCTTGAATCGCATATTCTAATTGTATTACTAACCATTTGGAAGCAGAGTGGTCAACTACAAACATTGACTTTATTAATCTACATTATAATTTACAGTTTTTGAAATATCAAGTAACACTGCTTAAAGGACCACTGTGATAATTGTTTTTCTATATACTATCACATATAAAGTTGTGAGCGTACGAGTTGTTGCTAACGCTTGCAGGAGTGCGCAGCGAGCCTGCGGCCTTCGCGAAGCGAGGGTCGCAGTTGCTGGCAAGGAGCGCCTAAGGCGCTCCTTGCCAGTAACTGTAACCCTCTCAAATTTTACGTCGTAACGCAAACAAAATACGAGACACGTTACAACCCATTACGACCTCGCAAAAAACGGCCGCAACACGCGCACATCAAAACATGAAAAATACAACAAATACACACAACAAATACATAAAAAGCTTACTTACAGGAAGAGGGAGCATCCAGGACCTCGAAAACTAAAGTTACACCTCAATTTAACTCAAATTAAAAGAGTTTAGACACTAAAAAATTCTCCAAGCTACAGAAAAAATGTCCGCCAAAAAAATGAAAATGAGGCTACAGCAGTCTAAAGACGCAAAACACCACCAAACACCTACGTATTTGCTGAAAAACACCTACGAGATTAGAAAACAAGGACGCAACCCGCGCAACCCCAAAAACATTACAAAGACAACAAATACAAACAACAAACACATAAAAAGGTTACTCACAGCAAGGGGGGGGGGCACCGAGGACCTCTGCAAGTGAAGTTACACCTCCATTTAACCACAAATTTCGGAGTTTAGAGACCCCTGAAAATCACCTAAGCGAGAGAAAAAATGAAAACGAGGTTAAAGGTCCCTAAACACGCAAAACACCACCAAACAGCTACGGATATTCCGAAAAAGTCGCACAACATAGAAAACAAATATTACGAAAAACACGCATGACATAGAAAACGAACAACGCTACGTCAGCCACATTATATACACCAAACATCCTTAGCTCACTTACAATTTCATTGCCGTCATTTCTTGACGGGCAATTCGCTAGTTTTAATATAACAAGTGTGATAATAGGCAAAAATAGTTTACAAAGCATAAAATAATCATAGCCTTTAACCTTTATGCCTTATTTGAGAGGCTTCCATGTTTCCTTCTCAGCTAATTTAGGCTTCCGTTACATTGCTTCCATAAGCAAAAATCACAACACATTAGTAAATATAAGCCCCCTAGAAACATCATCCAAGTGTCTGAAATGTTTGTAATATCTTATTATCTGTCCCTTATCTATTTTCAAAATCGCGGTCACATCCCTCCTTATGGATCCCCATGGCACCTAAACTTATACTTTGACTATGGGGTACCCTCTAGGGACCCCCATGGCACCTAAACGTATCCTTTTACTATGGGGTACCCTCTAGACCTCCATGATCATCTAATGTATAAACGTGGGGGTCCCTATGACACCTAATATTAACCCCTATAATGATCATGCATGGATTGAATTCCAATTGTATAGTCCAATCAGAGGGCTCTAATTTGCTCTATTCTGATTGCTTGACATTTCTGAATAGGGTTTCATTCTAGTGTTACCCCTAAGAAACTGAGAAGAAAATATTAGCTAATATTCTCTTGGCTTTTTCTATACTTGATCAGAAAAGGGTAACACTAGAATGAAACCCTATTCTGATTGACTGACATCAGAATAGAGTCAAATTAAGCTCTTTCATTAGTTAAAGGCTAACCAATCAGGATACACAGATTTTTGTCAATTTATTTTGATTTCTTGAAATCTTAAGCAAGCAGAAAAGATGAGGTAGCCTTGTCTGAGTTCCTACATTCAAAAACTCACTTCTGATTCCCTGGAATATAATTGACACAAATTTTAGCCAATAACAAGCATTAAAAATAGTATATAAGGGGTGGGCGGGGAGCACTTCATAGTTACATAGTTACATAGTTACATAGTAATTAAGGTTTAAAAAAGACTTTCAGTCCATCAAGTTCAACCTGTTAAGATCTCCTCTGATCTGCAATATGCGGATTAGTTATTAATTAAATTATTGATTAAATAATTTTTAATAGTATTAGTATTGGAGGATGAATAAAGAGTTAGTCCATCAAGTTCAACCTTTTTAGATCTCTATTGATCTTTTTAATTTGGACTATTTATTATTATTGTTAATTGATCCAGAGGAAGGCAAACATAAAAAAAAAAACCCCATTGAAACTTTGCCAATTGTCTCATAAGGGGAAAAAAAAGCAAAATTCCTTCCTGACCCCAGAAACTGGCGATCAAATTTCTCCCTGGATCAATATTCCTTGCTAGTTATCTAGGATAGCCTTGAATGCCCTCTTTATTCAGAAATATATCTAACCCCTTTTTGAAGTTGTCTATCGAATTCGCTTTCACCACCTCTGGTAGAGAATTCCACAGTTTAACCACCCTAACTGTGAAGAACCCTTTTCTTTGTTTAAGGTGAAAATTTTTTTCCTCTAACCTCAACGGATGTCCTCTTGTCAGTTGAAAATCTCTTGCTACAAAAAGTTCACTTGACAAAGCCTTATATTGACCCTGGATGTATTTATATAACGTAATCATATCTCCTCTTAGACGCCTTTTTTCTAGCGAAAATAAGTTTAATTTTGCTAGTCTTTCTTCATAACTTAGCCCCTCCATTCCCCTTATTAGTTTTGTAGCCCTTCTCTGTACTTTTTCCAGCTCTAAAATGTCTTTTTTATGAGGTGGTGCCCAAAATTGTACTGCATATTCCAAATGAGGGCGTACTAGAGATTTGTATAGTGGCAGAATTATATCTTCTTCCCTGGCTTCTATACCCTTCCTAATAGATGCTAATATTTTATTTGCCTTTGCAGCCGCTGCTTGGCTTTGAGCGCTGTTACCTAGGTGGTTGTCCACTAGTACTCCCAAATCCCTTTCAATATCTGATACCCCTAGATTTGCTCCATTAAGATTATAGATTGCTTGGCTATTGTTCCTTCCCAAATGCATAACCTTACATTTATTTGTATTAAATCTCATCTGCCATTTAGCCGCCCATTTCTCTAATTTATGCAAATCCTTTTGTAGGGAAAGTACATCATTATCTGATTTTATTACCTTGCACAACTTAGTGTCATCAGCAAAAATGGAGACACTACATTCGAGTCCTACTTCAATGTCATTAATAAATATGTTAAAAAGGAGAGGACCCAATACTGAGCCCTGAGGAACCCCACTTATCACATTAGACCAATCGGAGTATGTTCCATTTACAACAACCCTTTGCTTCCTGTCTTTTAGCCAGCTCTCGATCCATGAGCAGATATTTACTGCAATTCCTGTATCCCTTAGTTTGCTCACTAGTCTTCCATGTGGCACTGTATCAAATGCCTTTGAAAAATCTAAAAAGACTACATCCACTGAGTTGCCCTGATCCAAGTTCCTACTAACCTCCTCATAAAAACGAATTAGATTGGTCTGACACGACCTTTCCTTCATAAATCCATGTTGACTGCTACCTATGATCCTGTTCAAATAGACATATTCTTGTATTCTGTCCCTTATTACCCCTTCTAAAAGCTTCCCAACTACAGAAGTGAGGCTCACTGGTCTATAATTCCCCGGATTTGCTCTAGATCCCTTCTTAAATATAGGTATCACCTCTGCTTTTCTCCAGTCATCTGGTAGAGACCCTGTAGTGAGTGAGTCTTTAAAGATTAGATATAATGGTTTGGCTATTACAGAACCCAGCTCCCTCAGTACCCTTGGATGTATTCCATCAGGACCTGGGGCTTTATTAACATTTATTTTCTCCAACCTCTTTTGTATTTCTTCCTGCGTTAACCAATTATTTAGTAAAGGTAGTGTAGCCCCATTATGTTGCAGTGTCCCAACCACTGGTACCTCCCTTGTGTAAACCGACGAAAAGAACCTATTTAGCTCATCTGCCTTTTCCTGGTCACTAATTATCAGATGGCCTGTGTCACATTGTAATGGTCCTATCGATTCCTTCCTGGCCTTCTTCCCATTAATATATTTATAAAATATTTTAGGGTTAGTCTTACTTTCCATTGCAACTGACTTCTCATTTTCTATTTTAGCCAGTCTAATAGCCCTTTTGTAAGCCTTGTTGATTTCCTTATAGTCACATAAAGCTGCCTCTGTTCCCTCCTTCTTGTATAATTTACGGTAAATGCATATTTCTTTTTCCTCATCATGATCTTTAAGTCATTATTAAGCCACATGGGATGTGATTTATTCCTATTCATTTTATTTCCACATGGTACATGCTGATGAGTAAGGATTTGAATGTTGTCCATTTATTTTCAGTATTCTTCCCTGTAAGTTCTTTGTCCCAGTCTATATGTTGTATTGCTGCCCGTAGCCCATTAAAGTTAGCCCTTTTAAAATTTAGAGTTTTTGTTGGCCCCTTACAACTCTGTTTTTTGTATTCAATCTCAAATGAGACTGTGTTGTGATCACTGTTCCCCAAGGGTTCCCCTATTTTTACATTTGATATTATATCAATATTACTTGTGATGACTAAATCCAAGATGGCCCCATTTCTAGTAGGTTCTTGTATTACCTGGGCTAGATAATGATCCCTGAGTGTACTCAAGAACCTGCTCCCCTTAGCTGAGCTGCTGGTCTCGTTTATCCAGTTTATATCAGGGTAATTAAAGTCTCCCATTATTAGAACTTGCCCATGCTTAGCTGCATTTCCAATCTGTAACAATAATTGTATTTCCTCACTTTCAGCTATATTTGGGGGTTTATAGCATACTCCCACCAATATGCATTTAGAATTAGCTCCTCCACTATTTAGCTCAACCCACAAGGATTCAATGATGCCGTTAGTGCCAGCATAAATATTTTCTCTAACTATAGGCTTAAATTCAGGCTTAACATAAAGACAGATCCCTCCTCCTCTTTTACCATTTCCCCTATCTTTCCTAAATAGGTTATAACCATCCAGATTAACAGTCCAGTCATGAGATTCATCCCACCATGTTTCCGTAATGCCTATTAAGCCCCATTTTTACTTGTACTGCTAATATTTCTAGCTCATCCATTTTCCCAGGCAAACTTCTTGCGTTTGCAATCATACACTTTATGTTGCTATGGCTCTGCTGTTGTGAAGTGCCTGCCACTGTATTTGAGGCCCCTATTAATATCTCCCTACTTTCTATTGTAACCCTCCCCCCTTCTCCTCCCCCATGGGTAAATAATTCATCCCTTTCCCTCTCTACCCTATTTACCCCAATACTTCTATATAGTCCCTCCCCCCACCTACAAGTTTAAAACCCCCCCCAGCCGTTCTACCATCCTATTCCCTAGCACAAAAGCGCCCTCATCATTAAGGTGCAATCCATCCCTGCTATAGAGATTGTACCCAAGTGAGAAGTCAGCCCAGTGCTCTAAAAACCCAAAACCCTCTGCACTGCACCACTTTTTTAGCCACGCATTAACCTCCCTAAGCTCCTTCTGCCTCCCTGCGCTAGCACGTGGCACTGGTAGTATCTCAGAAAATACTACCTTGGAGGTCCTTGCTTTAAACTTATTCCCTAATTCTCTAAAATCATTCTTTAGGACGCTCCATCTTCCACTAACTTTGTCATTGGTACCAATGTGTACCAAGACCGCCGGTTCATTACCAGCCCCTCCCAATAATTTATCCACCCGATCCACAACATGCCGAACCCGAGCACCCGGGAGACAGCAAACTGTTCGATTGCTGGGATCTGGGTGACAAATTACCCTGTCTACCTTCCTAATAATAGAGTCCCCTACCACCAAAACATGTCTGTTGCTCTGCCTATTCTGCCCTCCCTCTCCTCCAGTAGAACTGTTCTCCCGGCTGTTAGAGGGAACAGCTCTATCTGGCATTGCCATTCCTGAATGGACATCCCCAACAGTTTCACTCAATCTGGCAAATCTGTTGGTGTTTGCCAACTCAGAACTGGCCTGCCTCCTCCTGTACCCCCTGATTCCCCTTCTAACTGTAACCAAGCTACCTCCCTGGCCATCCTCACTAGCCCCAGCTCCTCCCTCCATACTAGGCCCAGCTAAACTGTGCTCCGTGAGCACCAACTCCCTTTCCAGTGGAGCAATATCACTAAGTGCTGCAATTCTCCTCTCCAGATCTTCAATTTGAGCTTCCAAAGAGGCAACATGCTCACACCTGTCACAGAGGTATGGACCCTGGATGATCTGTTCCAGTAGTGCATACATTTGGCAGGATGTACACTGAGTGAGGTTTCCACTGGACTGACTCATGATTATCAGTTACAAAAATACAGTGAGAAAACAAATCAATGTATTTGTATAAAGATTTATTTTCCACACCCTAAACCAAACAAAACAGAAACAATATGTACGTTTGTTTTCTGTTTTTTCTTATAATACCCCTTATTTGGATTTCCTCCTTTTATTTAATCTCCTACACACCAACTACACTTACACTAGAAATGATTGCAAGCTCCCAAGCTCTCCCTTCCCTTGTTAAAATAGACCCCGCCTACTTGCCTGTACAATGATAAAAGAGCACAGGATAGAAAACACGGTCCTGCCCCACAGAAACTATTCAACAGAAAACAACAAAATACACACAGATATAACTTACACAGCCCAAACCACACCCACACTCACCTGTACTCTGATTAATGCAACAGACAGAAAACTCTGCACTGACTTAGAGCAGATTCAAACAGAACTCACACAATTTCACCCAGATATAACTTACACAGCCCAAGCCACACCCACTCTCACCTGTACTCTGATTAATGCAACAGACAGAAACTGTGCACTGACTTAGAGCAGATTCAAACCTGACCTCACACAAATGCACCCAGATATAACTACACAGGCCAAGCCACACCCACTCTCACCTGTACTCTGATTAATGCAACAGACAGAAACTGTGCACTGACTTAGAGCAGATTCAAACCTGACCTCACACAAATGCACCCAGATATAACTACACAGGCCAAGCCACACCCACTCTCACCTGTACACTGATTAATGCAGACAGAAACTGTGCACTGACTTAGAGCAGATTCAAACCTGACCTCACACAAATGCACCCAGATATAACTACACAGGCCAAGCCACACCCACTCTCACCTGTACACTGATTAATGCAGACAGAAACTGTGCACTGACTTAGAGCAGATTCAAACCTGACCTCACACAAATTCACCCAGATATAACTACACAGGCCAAGCCACACCCACTCTCACCTGTACACTGATTAATGCAGACAGAAACTGTGCACTGACTTAGAGCAGATTCAAACCTGACCTCACACAAATTCACCCAGATATAACTACACAGGCCAAGCCACACCCACTCTCACCTGTACACTGATTAATGCAGACAGAAACTGTGCACTGACTTAGAGCAGATTCAGTTAAGTTTATTTAGTTGGAGGCCCTTTCCATGGGCCAAATAGAGGAGCTAGGGTTTTCAATCAAGTAAGAAGAGGTTGATGTCTCCAATTAAGATGAATGTGTCTGCTTATTCAAGGCTTTTTTTTATATTTGATGTAATTATTTTTTTTATTCTTTTGTATTAGATTTAGTTCATTTTCAGGGGGATAACTGCAGGAGCTATGAGGGCCCCTGTACACCTCCATTGGGAGATAGGGTGCATGGGTATGCATAAGAACCCCTAATGTACTGTAGTACGTAGTAGTTAGTGTGTCATGGAGGTCCATCAGGACACAGGGGGTTAGGTTTAGGTACCATGGGGGTCCATAAGGACCCTCATGGTTATATGATTGTATACCATTGGGGTCTGTAGGGACCTTACAATATCAGGGTTGAATTAGATGTCATGGTTGTAGGCTATTGTTGTAGGTGCCATTGTTGTTGGCTATTATACAATGGGGGTCAGTAGGGTCTACCTGCTATATCTCTCATCTGCAATGAACACTTAAAGCAGCTGCTTGAATCATTGACCTCTTTTCTAAAGATGTTCTTTCTTCAGCTATACTAAAATCCCTCTACTGGCATCCAATGAAGTCAAGCATAACTTATTAAACTCTTGTCCTCTTCTATTTACTCCTCAGCTCTTCCTCAAATCCCTCTTCTCATCTCTGGCTACACTCAAGTTTGTCTTCTTCGCTCTCCTTATTGTTCCATACGGTACTTGAACTCACGGTCAACCAACAACTTTGTCACTATTAGCCCCACACTTCAGGAATACTCTGAGGCAAAATATCAGCAAAAAAATGTCACCTCCTTCAAGGCTCAGCTTATTTTTTCTTTGCAAGCTCTCTGGGGCAGGGACTTGTCACTTTGTAACCAACTGATTATCTTTATGTTAAATGTGCCTTTATTGCCATGTATTTGCTTGTACATTGCCTCTCTAAAGCGCTGTACACATTGATGGAGCTATACAAACTAAATACATACATACGTAGTTGTCATTTGTTTACTCCTCCATTAGCTTTTTCTTTTCTTTAGCTTCCTTTCTCTTTCTTTTCTTAGCTATTTCTCCCTTTCCCTCCTCTTGCTTCCCTAGAACTCTTCTCTGTAGGTGTTATATTAGACTTCAAGCTATTTAAAAAAAATGCCCAAATATAGGTTTGTATATTGTTACTTTCTTTTCTGTTAAACTGGTTATGCCCAATGTATATACCGTACTAGTCGTTTACCTGTCATTAATGACGGTATAATATTACATGTGTCTCCCCCCCCCTCCCTTGTGTCTCTTTCCTGCCCTCTTCCTGCTCTGTGTCTTTTCCCCCCTTATCCATCCTGTGTCTCTTCCCCCTCCCTTCCCTGTGCCTCTTCCCCCTCCCTTCCCGGTGTCTCTTCCCCCTCCCTTCCCTGTGCCTCTTCCCCCTCTCCCTCCCCTGTGTCTCTTTCCCCCTCCTCCCTCCCCTGTGTCTCTTTCCCCCTCTTTCTCTTTCCCCCTTTCCCCGTGTCTCTTTCTCCCTCCTCCCTCCCCTGTGTCTCCCCCTTCCCTCCTCTGTCTCTTCCCCCCTTCCCCCTGTGTCTCTTCCCCCTCCTCCCTCCCCCGTATCTCTTTCCCTCTTCTCCCTACCCTGTGTCTCTTTCCCTCTTTCCTCCTCTGTCTCTTTCCCCCTTTCCACTGTATCTCTTTCCCCCTCCTCACTCCTCTGTGTCTCTTTCCCCCTTCTCTTTCCCCCTTTCCCCCTCTGTCTCTTTCCCCCTTTCCCCTGTGTCTCTTCCCCCTCCTCCTTCCCCTGTGCCTCCCCCTTTCCCCCTCTGTCTCTTCCCCCCTTCCCCCTTTGTCTCTTCCCCCTCCTCCCTCCCTGTGTCTCTTTCCCTCTTCTCCCTCCCCTGTGTCTCTTTCCCCCTTTCCCCCTCTGTCTCTTTCGCCATTTCCCCAGTGTCTCTTCCCCCTCTCCCTCCCCTGTGTCTCTTTCCCCCTCCTCCCTCCCCTGTGTCTCTTTCCCCCTCTTTCTCTTTCCCCCTTTCCCCGTGTCTCTTTCTCCCTCCTCCCTCCCCTGTGTCTCCCCCTTCCCTCCTCTGTCTCTTCCCCCCTTCCCCCTGTGTCTCTTCCCCCTCCTCCCTCCCCCGTATCTCTTTCCCTCTTCTCCCTACCCTGTGTCTCTTTCCCTCTTTCCTCCTCTGTCTCTTTCCCCCTTTCCACTGTATCTCTTCCCCCCTCCTCACTCCTCTGTGTCTCTTTCCCCCTTCTCTTTCCCCCTTTCCCCCTCTGTCTCTTTCCCCCTTTCCCCTGTGTCTCTTCCCCCTCCTCCTTCCCCTGTGCCTCCCCCTTTCCCCCTCTGTCTCTTCCCCCCTTCCCCCTGTGTCTCTTCCCCCTCCTCCCTCCCCCGTATCTCTTTCCCTCTTCTCCCTACCCTGTGTCTCTTTCCCTCTTTCCTCCTCTGTCTCTTTCCCCCTTTCCACTGTATCTCTTTCCCCCTCCTCACTCCTCTGTGTCTCTTTCCCCCTTCTCTTTCCCCCTTTCCCCCTCTGTCTCTTTCCCCCTTTCCCCTGTGTCTCTTCCCCCTCCTCCTTCCCCTGTGCCTCCCCCTTTCCCCCTCTGTCTCTTCCCCCCTTCCCCCTTTGTCTCTTCCCCCTCCTCCCTCCCTGTGTCTCTTTCCCTCTTCTCTCTCCCCTGTGTCTCTTTCCCCCTTTCCCCCTCTGTCTCTTTCGCCATTTCCCCAGTGTCTCTTTCCCCCTCCTCCCTCCCTGTGTCTCTTTCCCTCTTCTCCCTCCCCTGTGTCTCTTTCCCCCTTTCCCCCTCTGTCTCTTGCCCCATTTCCCCTGTGTCTCTTATCCCCTCCTCGCTCCTCTGTGTCTCTTTCCCCCTGCTCCATCCCTTTGTGTCTCTTTCCCCTTTTGCCCTGTGTCTCTTCCCCTCCTCCCTCCCCTGTGTCTCTTTCCCTCTTCTCCCTCCCCTGTGTCTCTTTCCCCCTTTCCCCCTCTGTCTCTTTCCCCCTTTCCCCTGTATCTCTTTCCCCCTCCTCGCTCCTCTGTGTCTCTTTCCCCCTGCTGCCTCCCCTGTGTCTCTTTCCCCCTTTCACCCTTGTCTCTTTTCTCCCTCCTCCCTCCCCTTTGTTTCTTTTCCCCTTTGTCTCTTTCCCCCCTCTGGCACCGCTCTTTGCGCATGTGCGGCTGGCGCTGCGCTGTGCACATGTGCTGCTGCCGCCCAAATAGTTTCTTTAGTGGGCATGCGCTCCCACTGGAGCCTTACGCACTCTTCATAAACTATATTAGTGACTGGGATTCCCTGGTGCTCCTGTGGTTAGGATTTGGTGCTTTCATCACTGCGTCCTGGGTTTGATTCCAAGTCAGGGAACCAAGAGGTCACATCATCCTGAAGCCATTCAACGTTGGGCCTGTTCATTACTTGGATGGGAAACCACCTAGGAATACCAGGAGCTTTATGATATGGCCCCCTGGAGAAGGAACTGGCAACCCACTCCAGTATCTCTGCCATGAAAACCAAGTGGATCAGCATAGTCTGTTGCTATCTATGAGGTCACGGAGAGTTTGACACAACTTAATGATGCAAACACGCACATACACTGTATTAACCAATGAAGTTTACGATTGGATTTCCTAAATACTTTACCCTTACTCTCTCAGATTTCTTCAACCAAATAAACCCTGAAACCACTGGCCTATAGATCTATTATTATCCTTTATTTATATTGTGCCAACATATTCCGCAGCGCAATACAACGGATAAATTGCTAATATACTTATGTATTACTATGACTATACTTTGACTATGCTTAATAAAATCATGTATGTCCATCAGTCTTATTATATAATTTAAATATATAAGTATATATTGCCGCATTTGACTAAAGTAGTAATGGAGATCTCAAAAAAGATATTAAAAATCTGACTGTGGAATTAATCAAAACAAAGGAAGCACATTATGGGCCTGATTTACATTTATAAACTATTAAAACAATAACCCATTTTTATTATCACAAGATAAATGACCATTGACAGATGAAAGCGACGCAGTTTAGTCATAACCCACTTAATTATCAAGCGTATGTTTTCATCACTAGAATAGCTTGCGATCTCGAATGTGGCGCATCTTCCATGGAATTACATTGTGTTCATGATGTCAGAAAATATTCCCAAACTTAAATGAAAGACTAAATCAGCAACCTTGCCTTCTTTCAACAGCTTTGCACACACATCATTATAGCCTCTGTCTTTAAATCACAGGAAATAGATTGAAAAATAAAGGAAATAGATCAAAATTTTTCAGCTTCCATTTTGCAGTTGTCATCTGGTCCTTTGATAACATTATATTTCCTCTTTTTACTGTGTCTAATAAAAGGTGTCAGTACTTTTGCATGAATGGCACGCTCCATTAGTACAACATGACCGTGTCTGGCAAAGTAAAGTGGAATGTTTTCAATGGAAAATATTTGGGAAATTCCTCACTATCAAGGTCCTGGATCTCATTCAATAATTAAGAATTGCAATGTAAAAAGTTGTTATAGTTACATAGTAATTAAAGTAATTAAGGTTGAAAAAAGTCCATCAAGTTCAACCTTTTAAGATCTCCTTTGATCTGCAATATGCTGATTAAATTTGAATTAATTAGTTGTTAATTAACTATTAATCAATTATTTATTTTGCATTTTATTTTTAATTACTAATTAATCCAGAGGAAGGCAAACAGAAAAAAAAAACAAGTGAGCCAATCATCTCAAAGAAAAAAAATAAATTAGTTCCTTCCTGACCCCAGATACTGACGATCGGATTTCTCCCTGAATCAATACTCTCTCTCTAATTATCCATGATAACCCTGAATTCCCTTTTTAATTATAAATAAATCCAGTCCCCTTTTAAAGTTATCTATCGAATCCGCTGTCACCCCCTCCTCTGGTAGAGAATTCCACAGATTAACCACCCTTACTGTGAAGAACCTTTTTCTTTCTTTAAGGTGGAATCTTTTTACTTCTAACCTCAAGGGATGTCCTCTTGTCAGCTTGAAAACGTCTTGGCACAAAAACCTCCCTTGACAAATCTTTATACTGACCCTGGATGTATTTATATAAGGTAATCATATCTCCTCTTAGACGCCTCTTTTCTAGAGAAAATAAGCTTAATTTGGTTAGTCTTTCTTCATAACTTAGCCCCTCCATTCCCCTTATTAGTTTTGTTGCCCTTCTCTGTACCTTTTCCAGCTCTAAAATGTCCTACAATGAACATAGTTCATATTTACTTTACTGTGGTGAAGAAATGCATTCCAAGGTTAGACATGTGGGACTACTTCATTGTTGTGTCTGTGCCCTTAACTTCAGATTCAATAAGTATATGTTTAGGTTTGCTGTCAAAACGGTCCCAACATTAGGACAATTCCAAATGGTAAGTTTTGATGACATCATCTTGTCTCAATATTTAAAAAAAGAAAAGGATATTTTAGAGCTGGAAAAGGTACAGAGGAGGGCAACAAAACTAATAAAGGGAATGGAGGGGCTAAGTTATGAAAAAAAAACATATTTTCTCTAGAAAAAAAAGTCTAAGGAGCGCATATGATTACCTTATATAAATACATCCAGGGTCAGTATAAAGATTTGTCAAGGGAGCTTTTTGTGCCAAGAGGTTTTCAACTGACAAGGAAACATCCTTTGAGATTAGAAGAAAAAAAAAATCACTTTAAAGAAAGAAAAGGGTTCTTCACAGTAAGGGTGGTTAATCTGTGGAATTCTCTACCAAAGGAGGAGGTGATAGATAACTTCAAAAAGGGATTGGATATATTTTTAAATAAAAAGGGCATTCAAGGCTATTCTGGATAATTAGAGAATGAGTATTGATCCAGGGAGGAATCCGATCGCCAGTATCTGGGGTCAGGAAATAATTTTATATTTTTTTCCCTTTTGAGACAATTGGCAAAGTTTCACAGGTTTTTTTTCTGTTTGCCTTCCTCTTGATCTATTAAAAATTTACAATTAATCAGTATATTGCAGATCATAGGAGATCTAAAAAGGTTGAACTTGATGGACTAAAAGTATTTTTTTAACCTAAATTACTATGTAATTATGTAACTATGTAACTATGTAAATAGTAATATAGGGCCCTATTCTATATCGTAAATTTATACACACTTAAAACTACTCTTAAAATTATTAAAGCTGTAACAGCAATTAAACACACAATACTGTACTTTAAAAGCACGTGAAGGTGTGGAAAGACATTCAAATTAATTGCAGTCTCAAACCCACAAATATGCAATAAAACATATTATTACTAACTGTTATTTCTGAGTAATATTGAGCCCAGGACTCAAGGAGTTAATACATGTCATGAAACCCAAATGGACTAAAAAAGATGCTCTAATTAATTTTATAGATTGCTTGATTGCGAGCCTTACTTATTGGCTCTTATTAATTTGCAGCCTCGGATTGCAGATTACGTGTAACTTCCATGTTTTACGGACGGTCTCATTTACTAATGGCTGTGTCTAAGAAGTAAATTACGGGCTTGCTTATATATTGTCAGATCATATGATCCCACTTACAAAGGCAGGCTTTACGTATGGAGGCTGTAAGACGTGAATTGAGGGCTTGAGTCAATAGAATACATCTAAACATTTTGAGAAGAAAGCACCTGCAGCCAAAATCACGGGTCAGAGTCACTTACAGGCTTTTAATAGAATAGTAGGTAAGTACGGTTTTCATTCTTTAATTATTTAAGTTGAGATTACGGAAGGTTTATCGGAAAAGTGGAACAAAAAGATAGAAAGTGTCTGCACTAAGCACCGCACAATGTGAGATATTGCATACATTCAGCCACATTCTGGTTTCATGCTTTTATTGTCACAGAAAAAAATATTCAGCCAGATAATCTGAATATAGAACGTGTTTTCCAAGTGTCCAATAGTATAACATTTCAGATCAATGTGATAATTTAGTTAGTAATTGATATGGTCTTGGTAAAATGGTCAGGTTCTTCCTAAAGGGTCATACACCAAGTTGCATGTCAGAATCTTTAAGTTCTGTTTGTGTTGTTGCTGTAATTGTCTATAGGGATCCTGCCTAGGACCATCACTAATGTAGAGGAGGTTGTACTTAACCTATGAGGATTAATTGTAGTTGCTACTAGTATTGCAGTATATAGTGGACAGACATAATTATAGTTTTCATGACAAGCTTTCGCGAGTAGACCTCTCTTTGTTGAGTCAGAGGCACTTCCATTTACAAATACCTCTCCTCACATAGGCAAAGCAAAAGACAGGTTTTGGTGGTTGGGGACTCTATTATTAGGAAGGTAGACAGGGGGATTTGTCGCCCAGATCTCAGCAATCGATCGAACAGTTTGACATGTTGTGGGTCAGGTAGATAAATTATTGGGAGGGGCAGGAAATAACCTAGCGGTCTTGGTACATATTGGTGCCGATGACAGAGTAAATGGAAGATGAAGTGTCCTAAAGAATTAATATATATAACTAGGAAACAAGCTTAAGGCAAGGACCTTCAGAAATAAGGCCATCTTGGATTTACTCATCACAAATAATATAGATATGGTATCAAATGTTGGAATAGGGCAACCTTTGGGAAACCGTGATCACAACACAGTCTCATTTGAGATTGAATTAAAAAACCACAATTTTAAGGGGCCAACAAAAACTCTTAATTCTAAAAGGGCAGATTTGAATGGTCTACGGGCAGCAATACAAAGTATAGACTGGGACAGAGAACTGGGAGGTAAAAACACTGAACATAAATAGACAACATTTAAATCCTTACTAAATAAAAATATACATATACACAGGCACAGTGAGCAAGAGGTCCATGCCTGGACTCCCCTATCATCCCTGGAGTGAGAAAAACTAAACAAAAAGCATCAGAGAAAATGAAAGGTTAGGTTTATTATATTTATGGGAAGAAGGACAGGAAGGAAGCTATAGGAACATTACTATGTGACACAGGCCGTCTGATAATTACTGACCAGGAAAAGGCAGATGAGCTAAATAGGTTCTTTTCTTCGTTATAGGGAGTTACCAGTGGTTGGACGCGGCAACATAATGGGGCTACACTATCTTCACCAAAAATTGGTTAACACAGGAAGTAATCCAAAAGAGGTTGGAAAAAAGAAATGTTAATAAAGCCCTGGGTCCATAGTTAAATAGTAATTGAGGTTGTAGAAAAGACTTTTAGTCCATCAAGTTCAACCGTTTTAGATCTCCTCTGATCTGCAATATGCAGATTAATTGCTAAGGGAGTATTGATCCAGGGAGGAATCTGAATGCCAGTATCTGGGGTCAGGAAGACATTTTTTTTTCTGTATGAGACAATTGGCAATATTTCAATGTGTGTTTTTTTTCTGTTTGCTTCCTCTGGATCAATTAACAATTGATCCACATATAACAAGGATCAGAAGAGATCTGCAAAAGCTTCTAGTTGTCTTTTTTCATCCTTGATTAATATGTAACTATATAACATTCCTTTTTAATTAAAGTATATTAAAGGCTTATGTGTCGCTTAAATTACTGATAACTCTATGTAGGTCTCTGTCAACACAACAATAAGGTGGTTTCGTTGTAAAGAGCATTAACATCTAGCCATACACTCTAATAGCGTTTGTTACTCTACAGTAATCATTCCTGAGGTATCCAGCACTGTATGTGGTATTCCTTTGCTAATGTGTTGTTCATTGAGCTAACTAGTAGCTAAGACTGCTTAATATGAGTGCAAGAGAGGATCTAAGTACATGATAACAACTATGTTAATAATTAGCACATCAAGGGCCTCATTAAATTGTCCAAATTGTAGTAGCCCGTAATGTAGCCCGCAAAAGTTACTGCTATTAAATTGGCCTCTTCTAGCTACCCACAATCTATTTGTGAGCTACAGGCTGGAAATTCCTTATGGGCTGTCAAAATCGTAACTTCGACCCAATGAAGCCTTTGATCTTTCAAGGCCGCAAATGTTACAATCGCTAAAATCGCGAATCGCTATTAAACTGCAACAATTCAACAAGCCCGCAATTACCTTCAAACACGTAAATGGCAAATGCAGCCAAAAATTCTACGAGTACTAGAGAAGAGGGGTTAAATG
The DNA here is from genome assembly GCA_027410445.1 of Discoglossus pictus. NCBI lineage: Eukaryota > Metazoa > Chordata > Amphibia > Anura > Alytidae > Discoglossus > Discoglossus pictus. The sequence continues at coordinate 7,698,154 of CM050173.1, forward strand.
CCTGTTCAGGAGCAAATAAAAACGAAATATGGGACCTAAAAATACTGGGAAAGCGTTAGGATCAATTGCACAAAAGTCTCATGCTTGCAAACCTGCAATAAAAAAATATATATTTCCGTGTTATATCAATCCTGGCAATCAGTGGATTAATACTTATCATTGAACTCGCATGGACTAGAATAGTAGATTTATTGATTTTTTCATATTGCTAAATTTCTGGATTGCGAGTCCGATCGCAAATCGAACTTCTAAACACTAATTGATTGTTGTTTAAAAGCCATGTTTTACTGACGTCATGATGACGGTCTCATTTACTATTGACTCTAAATTGTAATTTACGGGCTTACTTATTCGATCATGTCCTGAAATGCTACATATGGAAGCGCGGTTTACAGTTTTCGCTTTCGGCCGTGTAGTTGTGGGCTTTTTCAATTGAATCGCTCTGTAACTGCTGCAAATTTAATGAGGCCCCAAAACAGCTAAATATTACTCAGACACTATGCATGTGCATAATAATGTCACATAAATAATGTTTAGTATCTCAGAATTATTTAGCTTATTCAATGCTCAGTCAGTATTTTTGTGCTCTTTGAGAATAGCTTTGGGGTAACTGAGGAACATACAAGCAAAATATGTCCTATCTACACAACATGTTGCTACTCAAGATTTCCAGTAGTAAGTTCCTTACTTACGTTTTCATCAGATGAAGAAAACTTCCTATTTGGGTGGCAGCGGCCCTTTAACTGTACATTTGAGGTTGGACAACCTTTAAAGGACCAAAGTAAACTCCAGGTACGGGACTGTGTGTATCTAACACATTACTTGTTCGTTCAAGAAATGCTAATTCCATGATTTAAAAAATGGTATTGCCAATACATGGCCTAAGAAATGCAAGAAACCACCCAAGAAAGAAAAAAACAGCAACTAATATCAAACTAAAACAAACAAACAATCGAATTAAAAAAACAAACAAACTGAAACATAGATGTGCTCATAAAAAAATGTGCCCACACATAAGTTTAAACCATAAAATAATGAAAGTCCCTGTGCCATTAAAGGAGGACTACTTCCTGGTTTATATTGGGCTTTGGATAAGCGCATTAACTAAGGGCTTTTGACAACATTTGATGTAATAATTATCTGTGTAAATGATTGATATTTTTCTAATACACATTTTTGGTGATATTTGAGCTTGATTATCATTCAGATTATTGTGTTTTCACAATCGGAACATCACTTCCTGTTTTGATTGAGTCACTTCTGGTTTCTATTAATAAAAGTTCCTGTGTGTTATTTATTGTACATATGCATTGGTGTGGTTTCATGGATAGCTTTCAATGATAGAAATTGTATATATTAATTCTGTTAATTATCAAATATTGTATTTTTTAAAATAAAAGATCATTTTCGATAATGATGATGTCACTTTCTAATGGCGACAAATTACAGCCAATCAGGTACTTAGGACACGGATTAATCCGGTATTTAAAATCCTGAGAACACCCAGGCTACAGTTGCCTTTGAAGAAGCTCCTTGTAGGAGCGAAACTGCAGTCAGGGTGATTGTGTAAGAACCTCATGATTGGGGGCAAGGAATACTTTATGTGATCTCTTATTTGGGGGATTTTTCTATTGGCACAACGGGGGCTTGTTTTGTTTAGAATGAGCAATGTTGGAAATGAGTCACTATTGAATTTTTTTTTCATTTTGAATTTAATTAATGCTTGTTGTTTTTTTTTGAGCAAGCACACACATTTTGTTTGAAATTTGAATGGGTAATTTCAGTACAGAAGGCTGTATAAGCCAAACATATATGTGCCATTATGCAAGGATATGGTTCACTGTATTCAGCATAACTTTAAGTCCTTTATGAACCTATAATTTATTTTCTCTCTTTTTTGAGAAAACATAATTAAATTTTCGCTTGATAATTTTTACATGAAGTGGTTGATCACTTTGTATGTGTTAGTAATTATATACTTCACTATTTTTTTTCTGCTATCCTTTTATTTGTAGATGTTTGTAGTAAGGAGTTGGAGCTTCCTTACTCATGAGCCTTCCAGATAGGAGGACCCTTTTGAGCTCACACAGATTTGTCGTTGTTTTATGGTTTCATGTTTGTTTTGTGCATTTCTTAGGCTATTTGTTGGCAATACCATTATCTTAATCATGGAATTAATATTTTATAAACAATGCAGTATTATTTCTTTAATAAATAATGTTTTTTGAATCAAGTTCATATGCAAAGTTCCTTGAGGAATTTAAGTGTTTATGCACTTTGTTTGTGTTTGAATGGTGGTTATCTATTCAAATAAAATTTTAAGTTTGCTGATTAGTTAAATATTAGTCAACAATAAAGCCATCTGTGAATATAATGGCTTTAAAATTGTTATTACCTGCCTGAGCCATTCAATCTGTTTCCACCTCCTTCCCATCAGATGACTCACATTAATTGTTAGTGACTTTGGTTTTCCAGTGATTGCTGCCATATATACATTAGACTGTTATATACACATAGGAATAGAGGTGCTTGTGTCTATGTAACACCAGTTATATAGTGACAGGGCTGACCAAAGCAAGCCTCCCAGATATCCCACAATAGTCCTATATCGTGCACTGTTTTGAAGAACTACACTTAAAAATAGACTAAATGTTGTAGATTGTGAACAATAATACACCAACTGATTTGTTAAATGTATACAGCAGTTATGCTCCTGGGAAATCTGCCCTTTTAGTTTGGGTTATTAACTTCCAGAGGTGAAAGGAGGCTTTGAATGCAGAGGAAGTTTCTGTAGAATGGGAATGTGACAGCTAAAACTGCCTGTGAGTTCATTTGTAAGTTTCTGATTTTTAGTCTTGCATGGACAGGGCCCATCATCCTTTGCAGTGTGTTGATATTGTTTTGCATTCAACTTAACCCTTGTATGGTGCTACAGAATATGTTGGCGCGTTACAAATAAACGATAATAATAATAATAATAATAATAGGACCGGCCGCAAGCTATTCTGCTATTCTATTCCCCTCCGGCAGGGGATTCCGGCAGGCTTGCGGCCGGTGCCTTGCTATCTCTTGCGGCCGCTCGCGCCGGAGGAAATCCTTTGATCTAAAACGGCTGCAAGGAAATCGGCCGTAAGAAAATCCTATTTGCAATTCAATTGCTCCGGGAACCCTCTCTGCAAGGCTAAAACCGAGCCGCAGCTTACTTGCAGGAAAGAGGTCCCGCTAGCACCAATTAAGCACATAAAATAGCCCAAATAAAGCCATCCTGCACTTTGCAGAGTCTATAAAGTGATATTCGGTGTTAGCAAAAATAGCACATAATTACCCTATACTCAAATCCGTAAAATAATTTCTTTTTAATATACGTAAAATATCCATGTAAAACGTCCAGAGTGCTTGGAGCACCTCAGACCCGGCCACGCTGCGGCCGGAAAATAAACAGTTAATTTGAACTCGGGTTTGGGCTGATGTGCAAGCTTGAGAGTGGGTTACTTTTAATCCTCATGTCCCCCAATATGAGCCCTAGCATTTACAGAGCTGTACAGTGCAGGCTTGAATTTATTTTTGAGTTTTTCGTTTTCTGACTATGACTGTGAGAGACAGTAACTTTAATATATTGTCAAAAAAATAAATCAGTATATCGCTAATGTTTTGGTATCTACTGTCGGCAATATACAGTGATCTCCTTATTTTCTAGTCCCTTAGCAGGGAAATTAGGAAGTAGGTGTATTTAAAGGGACAAGGAGGATTCCCTGCAATTAATATTAAAATAAACTAAGTGTTTATTTTCAAATGTAAATGTCATTTTACCTATAAGTTTTTAAAAGCTCTGTTTTTACTCACTGAATCCTTACAAACAGTCCCTGCAAAGCTGCTCCCCCTGTGGCTTATGCATACAATGGGCCCTATTCTATTAGCTGATCACAAAAGCCTAAAACCCATACTTTTGGCTGCAGGTGTGTTTAAAAAAAATAAATGTTTAGATGTATTCTATTGGCTCACAAATTCTGACTGCAAGGCTGAACTCGTAAGCCCTGCCTTTTTAAGTCTGATTTCAGGGGTCGTGATCATATGATCTGACAATATTTAAGCAAGCCCGTAATTTACTTCTTAGACACAGCCAATAGTAAATGAGACCATCATCATAACATCCGTAAAACATGGAAGATACACGTAATCTGCAATCGGAAGCTAAGAATTAATTAGTGCCAATCACAAATAATACTTGTGGATATACTGGCCATTGGTCATGCTTTGCGAGGCGAGCCATTTGCGGCATGTACGGCTTCAGCACAGGGGACATAGGCAGCAATGAGTGCCAAAGGCACTCATTGCAGGGGGGATGAGCGCCACAGACACGTGGGACTTAGCTGCAATGACTTAGCAACGGCTGCAATAACTTAGGACCCGAAGCACGTAGATGGACTGCGGGGCTCTCAAAAATAAAACTTGAACGGCTGAACAACCAAAATGAAAATACCTGCAAAAACACACAAATATGTCTCAAATTAACTTACACACTCACACACAGCACAGGGGGAGAGCCAGGGAGCCTGTGAGGGAGGTTGGCAGTTAATTTGAGGCATATATTGCCTTTATTCACAATCGAAAATCACTGAAACGAGAAACAAAATGGCTGCCAAAAAAAAACCAAGATGAAAACGAGGCCAAAGGACATAAAAGGAGACCGAAGGATGTAAATACCAGCCCTAAGCACTAAGACTTAACGTAAACCAGTAACACTTAATACAAGGCAGTAACATTTAACTCAAGGCACTAACTCTTAACCCAAGGTAGTACACGGGGGAAGAGGCTCGTGATGAGCGTTGAAGGGGCTCAGAGGGCCCATATACTTACATTGTGTGGCAAACAGCATTACCAGGCTTACACTTTTACTCCCATCATTTTTGACGGGCGAGTTGCTAGTAAGTAATATTTGCTGATCAGGCTCGCAATCTTGCAATTTATAAAATGCATTAGATCATCTTTTCTAGTCCATGTAGATTCATGATAAGTATTAACCCCTTCAGTCCTGGGATCAATATTACTCAGAAATAACAGTTAAAAATAATATCTGTTTAATTGCATATTTGTGGGTTTGAGACTGTTGTGTAATTAATTCTGTGTTTCCATGACTTCCCGTGCTTTTATAGTACAGTATTGTGTGTTTATTTGCTGTTACAGCTATAATAAGTGTTTGAGCCCTTGTGAGTCCCATTTAGTACTCATAATGTATATGACAGTAACTTGATATTTTTTTCAGTTGCGGTCAGACTTTATTTGTGAGCTAGAGCCACAAGTCTAATAGAATATTGATTCTGTGTAACTTTGTTTATTTAGAACTCATAATTAGTGATGTCGCGAACATAAAATTTTCGGTTCGCGAACCGCGAACGCGAACCGCCGCAAATGTTCGCGAACCGGCGAACATCGGCGAACCGCCATAGACTTCAATGGGCAGGCGGATTTTAAAACCCACAGGGACTCTTTCTGGCCACAAAAGTGATGGGAAAGTTGTTTCAACGGGACTAACACCTGCACTGTGGCATGCCGGAGGGGGATCCATGACAAAACTCCCACGGAAAATTACATAGTTGATGCAGAGTCTGGTTTTAAGCCATAAAGGGCATAAATTACCTAACATTCCTAAATTGTTTGGAATAACGTGCTTTAAAACATCAGGTATGATGTTGTATCGATCAGGTAGTGTAAGGGTTAGGCCCGCTTCACAGTGACAGACCAAACTCCCCGTTATAACGCACCGCAAACAACCGCAAACAGTCCATTTGCACAACCGCAAACTCCCCATTTGCACAAGGTTGGATACCAAGCTAGCCATGTCCCGTTCCTTGTCCTCACTGATGTCATTGAAGGTCTCTTCCTCCACCCAGCCCCCAAGGGTCCCCGAAAGGTGACAACAAGCCCCCTGGGACGCCTGCTGTGTTTGGTCTTCCACCTCCTCAAAGCCACCTTCCTCCTCTGACTCCTCTTCTTCAGACTCCTCTCACTGCGTTGCCTCTCTCTGCATTATTATAAGGTGTGTTAAGTTGTACTACTCTTATCAGTTTAATACCTGTTACAGCACATATCAGGGGGCGTGTATAAGGCATGGATTTTTAGAACCAGGAGATGGAAAAAGATGCTTTGTTGGTCGTATCACTTCAATTTTGGGGCACGGCACGTGCAATCAAAGGTGCCACCAGATAGGAGTGGCGTGTTTGTAAGTACTACTCTTATCAGTTTAATACTTGTTACGTCACCTATCAGTGGGCGTGTATAAGGCCTGGATTTTTAGAACCGGGAGATGGAAAAAGATGCTTTGTTGGTCGTATCACTTCAATTTTGGGGCACGGCACATGCAATCAAAGGTGCCACCAGATAGGATTGGCGTGTTTGTAAGTACTACTCTTATCAGTTTAATACTTGTTACGTCACCTATCAGGCCTGGATTTTTGGGACCGGGAGATGGAAAAAGATGCTTGGTTGGTCGTATCACTTCAAATTTGGGGCACTTTGTGACATTAGCTTTTTACGCTCAAACATGTCCTTTACAGGCACCTGACTATGGGCAGATGAGCAGGAACTGCTCAAGGCGAGAGACGGAGTGGCGGATGGTTGAGAGGGGGCAAGGAGGACAGCAGTGGTTGATGTGGCTGATGATGCTGGACCAGGAGGAGGATGGCCTGCTTTGAGTTTGTGTGCTGCTTGTACTCATGTGTTGGTCTGGAGTCACCCAAACATTATGTCTCAACCTGTAGAGGATAAGGGAACCAGGCTACTCTAGACCTCATTCATCATTACAGGTTTTGACAGATTGGTACTATGCGTGCAAGTTACTGTGACAACAGATATGAGTGGCACTGTGCACTTGCAGAAGTTATATCATCCTCATCATACTCCCCTGTATCTCTTTACCCCCTCCCTCATCATCCTCCCCTGTGTCTCTTTCACCCCTCCCTAATCATCCTCCCCTGTGTCTCTTTTCCCCCTCCCTCATCATCTTCCTCTTTGTCTCTTCCCCCCCTCCCTCATCATCCTCCCCTGTGTCTCTTTGCCCCCTTCCTCATCACCCTCCCCTGTGTCTCATCCCCCCTCCCTCATCATCCTCCCACCTCCCTCATCATCATCCCCTGTATCTCTTTACCCCCTCCCTCATCATCCTCCCCTGTGTCTGTTTCCCCCCTCCCTCATCATCCTCCCCTGTGTCTCTTCCCCCCTCCCTAATCATCCTCCCCCTCCCTTGATGATAAGGGGGGGAAGAGACACAGGGATAAGTGTGAGGGGTGTTAGGGTAACGGGTGTTAGGGATAAGGGTGAGGGGGTTAAGTGTTAGGGTGAGGGGTGTTAGGGCTAAGTGTGAGGGGTGTTAGGGTGAGGGGTGTTAGGGATAAGTGTAAGGGGTGTTAGGGTGAGGCATGTTAGGAATAAGTGTGAGGGGTGTTAGGGTTAGGGTGAGGGGTGTTAGGGTTAGGTGTTAGGGTGAGGGGTGTTAGGGATAAGTGTGAGGGGTGTTAGGGTTAGGGTGAGGGGTGTTAGGGATAAGTGTGAGGGGTGTTAGGGTGAGGGGTGTTAGGGATAGGTGTTAGGGTGAGGGGTGTTAGGGATAAGTGTGAGGGGTGTTAGGGTTAGGTGTTAGGGTTAGGTGTTAGGGTTAGGTGTTAGGGATAAGTGTGAGGGGTGTTAGGGTTAGGGTGAGGGGTGTTAGGGATAAGTGTGAGGGGTGTTAGGGTAAGGGGTGTTAGGGATAAGTGTGAGGGGGTTAGGTGTTAGGGTGAGGTGTGTTAGGGATAAGTGTGAGGGGTGTTAGGGTTAGGGTGAGGGGTGTTAGGGATAAGTGTGAGGGGTGTTAGGGTAAGGGGTGTTAGGGATAAGTGTGAGGGGGTTAGGTGTTAGGGTGAGGTGTGTTAGGGATAAGTGTGAGGGGTGTTAGGGTTAGGTGTTAGGGTTAGGTGTTAGGGATAAGTGTGAGGGGTGTTAGGGTTAGGGTGAGGGGTGTTAGGGATAGGTGTTAGGGTGAGGGGTGTTAGGGATAAGTGTGAGGGGTATTAGGGTGAGGGTGAGGGGTGTTAGGGATAAGTGTGAGGGGTGTTAGGGTTAGGGTGAGGGGTGTTAGGGATAAGTTCGAGGGGTGTTAGGGTAAGGGGTGTTAGGGATAAGGGTGAGGGGGTTAGGTGTTAGGGTGAGGGGTGTTAGGGATAAGTGTGAGGGGTGTTAGGGTTAGGGTGAGGGGTGTTAGGGATAAGTGTGAGGGGTGTTAGGGTAAGGGGTGTTAGGGATAAGGGTGAGGGGGTTAGGTGTTAGGGTGAGGGGTGTTAGGGATAAGTGTGAGGGGTGTTAGGGTTAGGGTGAGGGGTGTTAGGGATAAGTGTGAGGGGTGTTAGGGTTAGGGTGAGGGGTGTTAGGGATAGGTGTTAGGGTGAGGGGTGTTAGGGATAAGTGTGAGGGGTGTTAGGGTTAGGTGTTAGGGTTAGGTGGTAGGTTGTTGGGTGTTATGGATAAGTGTGAGGGGTGTTAGGGTTGGGTGCTAAGGTGAGGGGAGGATGATGATAAGGGGGGAAGAGACACAGGGGTGTCCTTGCAGCAGAGATAAAAGGAGTCCTTCAGGACTGTATTGCACACTGTGTACAGTAGCCTAGCTATGGTTTTCCCTATTGATGCAGTATCACCTACACTCAGCCTCCTCTCAGTAAGACTGCAAGTTAGTTATGATTCCAAAATGGCTGCTGTCCATGAGTTAGAAGGCTCTGGAAGGGAGTGTATGCTGCTGATTGGCTGGAATGTGTCTGCTGACTGTGACATGCAGGGTCAAAGTTTGCTCAATGATAAAGTATAGGGGGCAGGTCGAATCTCGCATATGTTCGCAGTTCGCTGCGAACGTGAACATGCTATGTTCGCCAGCGAACTATTCGGGACATCTCTACTCATAATAATTAAGTTGTGTTAAAACCAATGGAATTCTAAGGGGAGTTTTGTGTCTTTGGCTGGCCCATCGTGATTGTGGGTTGGTAACTCGTAACCGGATTGTGAGTGGCTAATAGAGTTTGTAGCAATGTTAAGAGTGATTTTAAGTGTTTATTAATTTGTGAATTTGGCAATAGAATAGGACCCAATGTTTTTATCGTACTAGGCATACTAGCCAATCACAGACCATCTTCCAGCAGCTCGCCACTAAAATGCTGCTGAGACAAAGTCTTTCATTGATCTATAGAGCTGGAACTTTTTAGATCTCCTCTAATGCTTGTATTATGTAGCATAGGAACCGAAAAATTGATTTGAAGGCAGATAACAACCACAAAGGCGCATCTGCTCTTCTTATTCTATCAAAAATAAAACATTTGATTTAGTTAAGCCTTGGGATAGCCTTATGCTTATCCCAGACTTTTTTAACTCATTTTCTGTGTTTTACCCTACCTATTCCACGGCAAACTTGTTCCACGTATTTCATTAATTCAGAAGAAGGCAATTCCAAATGTTGTAAATCATTCAGTTTTGCTTATTAATCATTGAGTATCCAAAGTCGATCAATATATGGTGTTATCAGGGAAACATAACATAATATTACAACTGATACTAGAGAGAGAAGGTAACAAGTAGCGGAAAGAAGAGCGTCCTAGGCTTGAATCATTTTTGTTCAAAACCATTTCCTAACAAATATCTCCACACACCGATATGTTACTTTGTGATGAGCAACTTGAATTTAAAAGATTAATTGAAAACCGAAACTGAATATTTTGCATAATTGCAATCAATCTTAATTTCAGTAACATATAGGGTTGTCCACTTGAAATAATACATGGATGATAATAATAACTTTTTGTATTAATAATAATTCCATTTTGTATTAATACAGATTTGTATTGCCCATTAAGCAATATATTCAAAAACATTTTTTTAACTTTGCTTTTAAGAGGTTATTCATAGAATAAAACTCTCTAAATTACGTACATTTATTGCTGTTGAGACCACAAACCGGCTGGAGACGGAGAGACTGTACGAGGCAGCAGATTGGAGCTGACAGAGCGTGATACATATTTTTCAGCTAATAAATCTCTGTTATAGAATTCTGTGTCCATCTCCCTTGTCATTTTATGCCAGGACACTGAGGCCTAAAATCAAAGGAACACTGAGACTAGATTCCTATTTGAGAAGAAAAAAACACTACAGTCTGTTGTTCTAGTAACGCTGGATTAAAAATAGTTTTTCATAAAAAAAATATATAGCAGTAACTATAATTTAGTTTTAAATAATTTCTTACCGTGAGCAAGTAAGGCATATCAGCACACACACCTTTCAGGAGTAGCCGATCAACCTCAGCAGCAGATGTAGATGGCTGTTGAAACAAGTGGCTTACACTTCTGTGACAAAACGTAGCCACATGGACCAGCAACGGGTTAGGCTGTGGTTCCAGATCTGTGGGGGGTGGTGGCGGTGGTTGTAGTACTCGACCTCCTGGATGATGCTGGACAGGAGCTGGAACACTGAATCACTGGAACTGGAACACAGAGAGCTGGATCACTGGAACACGGGAACTCGGGAACACTGGGGCAGTTGAGTCAGCATGTTGACTAAGGATTAACCCCCTTGTCTTCCCATAGAAGAACTACAGCTCTTAGTCATGTAGATTTCCCAGCAGAACCTAAAAATAAAGTCCCCTTTTTCTTCCACTGGATCTGTAGAGATACAGCTCAGACACTATTTATTCCCAAGAGGGTACTGTTCACTTTATTTTCAACAGAACATTTATAGGCAGACAGGACAATACAACTCTGTTTCAGCCCACAAATAGCAGTACCTCACTGGCCAATCTAGGATGTGTGGGATTTAATCCCATCACAAGGTGACCTGGTAATTACATCACAAACTTAAACACATTCAAAGTTCCCTTCTAAACTAGTCAACTCCCTTATCCTATTTGAATGTCCTGTCCACAGTTAGATAACCCCATCAGACAGGTTGTTAACAAGATGTACAGTCTGTTATTCAAATTTACGCACTCTCTGGTGATGGAATTAGCAGGTACGGGAAAGTTGATAAGGGGGGTGGAATAACAAGTGATTACAGCCATATTTAGGGAACAGACTCTCCATCATTTAATGGCCAATATCAGCATTGGGAGGTAGGTGTCTGCTCTTCCCAGATTATTAGATTGCAATGAATTGTGTGGTGTATATATGTATGTGAAAAAAAAGAAAAGTATATATATGTTCAGTGTCGGCATCACCTCTCTGTCAATCACTCCCTTAGCCTCAAGAATAAAATGTAAAATCATGACCCTAACTTACAAAGCCCTCAACAATAACGTTCCCCCTTACATCTCTGCTCTCATCTCCAAATACTCCCCCACCCGCCCTCTTCGTTCTACTAATGACCTTCTTCTTTCTACAACTCTTGTCACCTCATCTCACTCCCGCCTCAAGGACTTTTCTCATGCTGCCCTTAGTCTCTGGAACTCCTTGCCTCACTCCACCAGATTATCCTATTGCCTCAAAACATTTAAAACCTCACTTAAAACGCATCTCTGTTAAGAAGCGCATCACCTTCCACCCTAACAAGCTTATCACCTCTCTCACCCTCTTTTACCACTCACTATACCTTAGATTGTAAGTCTGCGAGTTTCTATCCTAAGTACTTTGGGAATTCACCATGGACATTGGATTCCGAGTTCAAAGACAGCGCACTCTTTGCCTTGCTATATGTTAATTTGTATTTATCTTTGTCTGAACTTAATTTATGTACAGCGATACAGAATATGTTGGAGCGTTATAAATAAACTAATATATATATATATATATATATATATATATATATATATATATATATATATATTGAATATTTTATTATTTTACTATATTACGACACAGTAAAGAAGCACACCATATAAGTGATATATTTTATAGCCTCATTAACAAAATTGACATTTATGGTGTTGCATAATGTGCATCTGTAAAAAGAAAAAAGAATAAAGCTGTGAGGCATTCCCTGCAGTAAAATACCTTACTATATATGTCTTATTGCATGCACCATAAACCTTGTGAGCTCCTTTAATAGCACAAGTACTTCCCTAAAGAGTTAGCAAAAGAAGAAACTTCAATTTGTTCTAGAATAAGACAGAAAAATGAATTGCTATTCTACAAAGGCATTTGCCTCAATTTGCCATATAAAAAAAATCCAAAACCTTGTTTTAAGCATTTTCCAAATTAGAAGACATTTAAATTAATCCTGGTGGCATTGGGGAAACCTTTTCTGTGACCCTTCAAACATTTCTGCAGAGAAATATTTTTCAGCTGGAAGACGTGTTTTCTCATAGGAAATGAAACGAAGACTACAGAGACCCATTTATGTGAAGATAATCAACAGTGTTGTTTTTCAGGAGAAAAATGAGCCATTATTGCAATTCTTGATTATTAATTACATGTTCTGCATCGCTTACACTAAGTGGAATCCAGGTTAGTTTTATTTTTCTAAATGCTGTAATATGTATTACATGCTGTGTGTGCGTGTTATATTATATAAATTAGATAAAAATAGTTGTTTTGAAATTTATATGAATGGATGAGCCTGAAATAAGTCAAAGTCTGTTTAGGAAGAAAAATAATAGTTTGTTTAATTATATATTACATAAATTATTTTACATCAAACTTCTCTTGATTATTTAAAAAAACAACTCCTAAACCCCTATTTCTTTTTATGGCATAAACAAATGTTTTCTCTGGTTTTCATTCCCAATATAATTATTAAAGTTTACAATTCAACTCTGTATCTTCCATTGGAAAATTCAATATGGCAGCATAAAAGCTGAGTGGTCTGTCATTTTAAGCTGTGTGGCAAAAGTAATCTTCAAGTGTGTTATGGTAGGAAAAGGGATATTTGCCATTGTGTAAACAGAGATGTTTTGATGTGGAATTTTCTGAAGGTTTCACTGTATTATAGAAAATTCTGATGACATTGTTCAGTTCTCCGGTGTCCTGTTGCCTACTGCTTAATCCTGGGAACTCTGCTTTAATATTTAAATAATCTCAATAAACCTTTTTCACAATGATTTATTTTAAAATGGTCATATTTTGTTGTCATAATTAGGAATAGTGGTATACATCTCTATTAAATGTAGAACATGTCACCAATTTGTTCCAAATAATTTACATATCGAAATTGGACATTACTGGATTTGCTGGTTCTTTTTTCATGCTCCATAGTATTCAGCTAAGAATATTTAATTTTATATAGAATGCATAGGTATATAACGTCATGTATATCAGAAATCTTAACAGTAAATCACTGCTTTTTGTATTTTGCAAAGGCTTTTGATACAGTAAGGCATGGGAGTACAAAATTAGAGACAGGAAGCAAAGGGTTGTTGTAAATGGAGAATACTCAGTTTGGACTAATGTGGTAAGTGAGGTTCCTCAGGGCTCAGTATTAGGTACATTAGCAGCCTTATTAAATTGAGATTTGGTAAATTTAAAAGGGCTCTATTTAAGCACATAGCATATTTTTTGTACAGAAGTTTTTAGTTAGTGAAAACCTTACTTTTGTAAAAAAAATATGCTGTGTGCTTAAATAGAGCCCTTTTAAATTTACTGAATCACAATTTAATATGGCTGTAGGTTTTTAACATATTTATTGTGGATTTAGAAGTAGGACTGGAATGTAATGTTGCCATATTTGCTGATGTCCAAGATAATTAAATCAGAAAATTACGTTTTTCCACTTCAAAGGGACTTAAATAAATTAGAAGAATGGGCAGCTAAATGCTAGATGAGATTTTACACAACTAAATATAAAGGAAAGATAAGCATGCATGCAATTTATAATATAAATTGAGCAAATCTAGGGGTATCAGATTTAGAAAGAGATTTGGGAGTGCTTGTATATAACACCTAGGTAACAGTGCTCAATGCCAAGCCGTAGCTGCAAAGGCAGATAAAATATTAGCATGTATTAAGAAGGGTATACAAGCAAGGGAAGCAAATATGATTCTGCCACTATACAAATCCATAGTTTACCCTCATTTGGAATATGGAGGACAATTCTGGGCACCTTTTCACATAAAGGACATTGTAGAACTGAAAGAAAAATCAGAAAAGGGCAACAACTAATAAGGGGAACGGAGGAACTAAACTATGAAGAACTACTAAACAAATTAAACATATTTTCTCCAGAAAATGGCACATAGAAGATATGATTAGCTCTTATAAATATATCCAACATAAGTCTTTGTCAGAAGAACTTCTTGTGTCAATAAGTTTTCCAATGACAAGAGGTCATCCTAGGTTAGAAGAAAAATATATTCCAACTTAAGGAAAGTAAATGGTTCTTCACAGTAAGAGAATTTAGACTTAGGAACTCTCTGTCAAAGGACATTGTGACAACAGACTCAATAGATATCTTTAAAATGGGGTTATATATATCTTTGAATAATACAAACAACTAGTATTGTTTCAAATGTTTTTGTTTGCCTTCCTCTGTATTTAATTAACACATATCAATCAGCTATTAATTTACATAATACAAGGATTATATGAGATCTAAAAAGGTAAATCATAAAATACAGTGTGCTTTAATTGATTTACAGTGAAACTGAATTAAATAAAAATGAAGAATGAGTAACTTAATACTATACAGGCCTATGAACATATACACAAATATAAGCTCTCCATGGCAGAAATGTCTGTAAAACTTGATTTGAAGTTATATTAAAAAGCTGATACATATTGTCTTGTTGAATAAAGTGTTAGCTATGGGAGAACAAATAAGAGGTTGAGTTGGTACAATACCTTTTAATTACTGAGTAGAGTGCTATGGCAAGCTTTCAGAGCACACAAATGGGACCATTCTTTAAAGCCTTATGATGGACGCTATTTGTATGCTCTGACAGTTTGTGATGACACTCTATTCACTTAGCCATTAAAATGTATCATACTTACTCAACCTGTTTCACATTTTCCCCGGCAACTACAAAATGAGAGCATTCTTGTGAATTCATATATCCTAGACTTTCAAATACTTCCCCACTCAATCAGCCAGCCACTTCTATGAAACTGTCCTGGGACCTGTGAACTTGGGTGCTAAAGTGATGCTAAGCGTCGTCTTGACTTGATTAGAATGTCCACATAAGTATTGGGAACAGCTGCACTTCCATAATCCTGTTTATTAAACATTGTGACCAGTATATCTGAACTAACGGGTAGTCCCATATGTGGACGTATGTACCTATGGATCCAGATTAACATCAACACAAAGGGCTTGAATTAAGCTCATGTGCATGTTCCCGTTTGGCCCTTTTCTTTTTTTTTTTATATATTTATTGAAGTTTAGTTATACATTGTGCAAAAAAATACAGTTGTAATACATATCATCTTCATAACAATGTAAAGTTGATACACATAAAAAAGGGGAGAAAAAAACAAACAAAGAACAACATCCATTCATACCCCCATTCAATCAATTCAAGATAGAAAATATTCGACGGTAAGCATTGTGTATCCTTAAAAGTTTATAAAATACGAAAAGATGAGATTAATATTTGGAGTCCCAAATTTTCCATTTTAAGAGGTTTTTTTTTAGTACTCCAGCAACTATGTAATCTCTTTCTAGTTCTTGGAAACGTTTTAATTTAATCACAATCTCATTGCAAGATGGTATATTTATCCTTCTCCAATTGGATATAATAAGATGATTAGCTACAGAAAAAATTAGAGTAGCAAGAGCTTTCTTTTCTAAGGGAATTTCTGCAGGAAATACGTGCAGTAAACTGCATTGTTTGGTAAAGGGTAAGTCGAGGAAAGATTATAAAAAAATTTCCGAAAGGATTTGATGTGCGGACAATCCCACATAATATGGTTTAAATTTCCCATAATACCACAATCTCTCCAGCAAAGTTTATCTGATAAATTAAAGGAGATATGGTATATTTTTTAGGGAGTCATATACCAATTATTTACTATGGGCCTCATTCTATTATCGGCCGTAAATCGGCCGTAAGGCTGCGATTCCTTGCGGGGGTTCAGTTAACTCGCGATTCTATTATACGGCCCCGCAAGGATCTCCTTTTACGGCCGGCCGCATATCTTGGAACCGGACGTAATCTCAGAAATATAAAAACGCAAAAATAAATTCAAGCCTGCACTGTACAGCTCTGTAAATGCTAGGGATCATATTGGGGGACATGAGGATTAAAAGAAACCCACTCTCAAGCTTGCACATCTGCCCAAACCCGAGTTCAAATTAACTGTTTATTTTCCGGCTGCGGCGTGGGCGTGTCTGAGGTGCTCCAAGCACTCTGGACTTTTTACATGGATATTTTACGGATATTAAAAATAAAATATTTTACGGATTTGAGTACAGGATAATTATGTGCTATTTTTTCTAACACCTAAAATCCCTTTATAGTCTTCTCAAAGTGCAGGATGGCTTTATTTGAGCTATTTTATGTGCTTAATTGGTGCTAGCGAGACCTCTTTCCTGCAAGTAAGCAGCGGCTCGTTTTTAGCCTTGCAGAGAGGTTTCCCGGAGCAATTGAATTGCAAATCTCTTGCGGCCGTTTTAGATCAAAGGCTTTCCTCCGGCGCGAGCGGCCGCAAGAGATAGCAAGGCACCGGTCGCAAGCCTGCCGGAATCCCCGGCCGTAAGGGAATAGAATAGCAGAATAGCTTGCGGCCGGTCCTTGCGGCCCCGCAACGGCTGCGGCCGCTAATAGAATGAGGCCCTATATGTGGTTTGTTTAATAGATCAATTTGTTTGGCCCTTTCCAATTAACAAACATTTATGGTTTCCTCTAGCATCGTATAAAGCTGCATATAACAGATTATGAATTAAAGTTTGTGTTTATTGCTTAACTTTCTAGAACACATTTTTACAATTGCCAGTTGTAGAGCATTCTATGCTGAGGGACGCCAGTGTGTCTTTAAGGCGAAAGCAAGTACAATAGATTAGTAATTCTGTCTTATTTTTATTGGAAATTTGACATTACTATAGATATAAATCCACATATTTCAGTATCTGATTCTTCTTGGTTATCTCTGCAGAGACAGTATGATATTTTTCTTCTTCATACGTACTTGGTATGTCGGGATGAGCAATGACAAACAGCATTTTTGATTGATGTATTTTTTATATGAACACACAAACTGCTTTATAAATCATTTATTGGTATGGCACATCCACAAGTCTTTCTCTGGGCCAGCCATGGTCATTTTTGTTTCTCTTACCTAAAAACAAATAGTTGGCCTCTGATTCTCTTGACACTAAATAAGATTAATAGATATGGTTGACTAAGGGACAATTTTGACAGGAACCCCACTGCATTTACTAAGCTCTTAATAGGTTTCTCTGCCAATTTCAATGTGCGCTATGTGGGTAGTTTAATGGCACTCTCCACTATTGGTTCTTTAAGGACTTTATGTTGTCAATTTTCTTCTTCTTTTGAACACTTAGGATGAAATGAACTACCTGTTTTCTTGGAACTGTAATATTTAAAACCATTCAAAATATATTCTAAACCAGTTTCCTCCAATAAGCCCAGATGGGCCCACATCTGAGTAATCAGAATAACAGTTTTTTTTAGTTTAAGTCCATATACTTCATATAATCTACGTTACAAATGATACTACTATTATATTTACTTAATATCTGCAATTTGACTATAAGACTTTGCTGAAATCATATTAAAACCACACTAATCCTAAATAATGTCCCTCCATTATGCTTAGGACCTCTACTAAGCCAACTCATTACATTTTATCACTGATAGCCAGTTCCCTTTCACCAGACCCTGTCCCTCCCCAAATATACACTCTGGGATAATAGAGCATGTGTTGTTATTATATAATGGTCAGTAAGTCTTGGAGTTAATCCGTTCAATACTTACTGGTATTATATGTGCTAAGCCATGTTGGACCACAAAGTACTGCTCTAGACCTGATCATCTTGCCCTCATATGGCATTTTGACTCCTTAGTATATTTATTAAACTGTATTATGATGTAATCCATGACAACAAATTTCTCACAATACATTGTGAACTTAGATATAATTTTTAAATATGCCATTATGCATGATTATAACATATTCAAGGCCAATAAAAGGAATGGAACTATTTGCAATCCATATACATGGATATATATGCAGTTCATTGGAGGAATGGGACCTTTATGAAGCACTATTCTAAGGAAGCTTACAAGGACTTTGGTCATCCAGGTTTCAGTCTGGCTGATATATTTACCTGAGGCAATAAAAAAATGCTGACTATTGTAAAGTGTAACATGCTCATTTTTGCCAACTTTCCATCATTGTTTTTGAAGCCTTTTTATAGCGGTGTATCTCAGGTAAGTTGTATTATGTGAATGTTTTTTTTTTTTTTAATGTTGTTATTAAAAATAAATTAGATTTTAGTCCACATCTGTGTGTGCTTTTGTCAATAATAATTATGTCAAAACAAGGCTAATGAAGTTAAATAACCTGCTTATTACCTAAGAGGTTATAGGAATCAAGAACAAATGGAGGGAACCATTGGTTACCCTTAGATTGTAAGTTTGTGAGTCTTCAATCTTGTGTCAGTGCTTTGGCAACAAGTACATTTGATTTTATGCTCAAGAACAGGGCCCTCCATTCTTTACAAGGTGTTTAATTTGTTTTCTGCTATGTACTCAACCCCTGTACAGCACTACAGAATATGTTGGCACCATATAAAGATATAAAGATAATAATAATAATAATAATAATAATAATATTGGTGGATAATGTTTCAATCACAACACTAGTCATATTGGGGAAAAGGAGAGTGGGTATACATTGTTTTCAAGACGTAGGGGATTTTAGAGGACAAAATATTAAATTCTTGTAATATTTCTCAGGTTTCGGGATTCTCTAAATGATGAGCTAATTTGGTTTAAAGTCTGTCTGGTCTGCTCGGATGTTTCTGAGAGTTTGTGCAACACAGGAAATTTGTGTAACTGGAAGTTTGAGGACTTAGGGATAGAGGTATCGCTCATAACAAGAGTTAGGAGGTAAATAAGTGGGTATTTGGAGAAAAAAATAATTTATAAGAGAATGTTGTGTTCTTAATACGTTATTATATTTCCTAACATCTTCTCATTCCCATCAAAACCAACTGAATGTGTTGCATGCCCCGAAATTATAATTCAATTTTACAAGTTTATATTAACTATAAGACCAAAAAAGCTTGACACCAGTTGTGTTTCTCAATCTCAATTATTGTATAAGTATTTGTACGCTGTGTATGTTTTTTTGCTTCAATATTTGTATTTTTGCTACAAATGTAAGGGCAGGTTCCTTCACCTTGAACCGTCTCTGATCTCCGAACAGCATGAACATGATATATGTTCACAGGTGTGGACTATGGTCAGTTTATTTAGCTTATGTTTCATTTTTTTTTTATGAATATGTGTCAAATGGGTCATAGCCCAAAGGCAAACTACTGTGGATTGAAAAACTGAATAAGGCTAAAAAAAAACTATATTGAAACAACTTTAATACCCATTAAATAGTGTTTACTTCTTTCCATTTATCTTAGATAAAGATATTTTCTTTAAATAAATCCATCACTAGGTACTTGTGTAGAGCGCAGGGGATGACAGTTTTATCTGCCTTACTGTAAAAGCCAGCTGGCATAAACTGATGTGTACAAAGGACACTTACAAGAACAACTGCCTCTAGTACTGCATCTTGCTAATGTCAGTTCCATTGATCACTCCACAATGGGCTGGAGCAAGAGCTGTGTTCGGTGTTTACAAAATAACACAACCCCAAACCAAAGTGATTTTAATTCACGTGTTCACCAGCACATCATCTTGTCAAATCATGCATCCTTAGTCAATGGCTTAATCATGAAATAATGGCATCCCTATGGTGCTTTAAATTAAATGTTTATTCTTACAGTATAATAAAGAAATAGAAATACATTTATTTCAGTCAAATAACATGAACACACTTTCAAAATTATACATTTATCCACAGGTGTCCGTGGCTTTGCTTGAGTTTTTGGTCTTAAACAACCACTGTAATGGTGCCATTTGTTTACTAAAAATGATTAGCAACTGTTGAAGACACAATTTCAAGAAAATTTAAATTTAGCTCTGCAGTTTCTTGCAGATATGTTTCTTCCCAACCCCTATTAGGTGTCTAGTAGGTAGGAGCAGACGTGCAAAGGAGATTGGTCACTGCAGAAGACTTCCAATAGGACAACCTCCTGGGTAGATGCACTCCAAAACCTGGGACTTAAGAGAAGCATGTCTACTGGAGGTAGCAAT